>JABSTQ010009270.1:600000-900341 GCA_013358835.2 Ixodes persulcatus | reverse complement strand
CCCTTAGCGAAAAACCGGGGCTCTTAAAGTATACTTTATTTGCACTTCCAAAAGTATGCTTGATGCTCTAAATTGGCCGGTTTTTAGTATACTTCTGACGCACTTCAAAAGTAACATTTCGCCATCCTTTTAGGATACTTCTAGGCATACCTGTAAGAGGCGTTTTAGTATACTTCTTACGCACTTCGAAAGTAACATTTCGCCATCCTTTTAGGATACTTCTTCTAGTACACTTCTGAGCAGAAGTTTAGTATGCTTTTATGCAGGCCTTTAGTACTATAAATTGTACCCGTGAATAAACTTGGAAGCAGGCTTCCAAATATAATCGGGGGTACACTTAGTAGAACTTTAAAAGCATTTCACCAATTTATTCCTGACCAATTCCAGATAGGATATGTAGAAAAAATATATTGATTTAGCAATTGCAGTGGTTTGCACTTATCGGAACTAAAATGCATTACGTTACAGGCTTTAATGTAGACGAGTTCAAAGTGATGACAAATTAAAGTAAGAACTTTTTATTAAACAAACATTTTTCAATAGAACGAACACGTTGCCTACAACAAACACACTTACGATGGAACAAAAAAAACATGCTTTTACTGGCTTACAAATATCACAGATGCACTTAAAGCTTTAAACATGCTCTTATAGAAGAAAAAAATAATTACTAACTATCATGCTGAAGAAAAACGAGTAAAAAAAAGTAATGCACCTGTTAAAATAAAACCTACAATATTAATCATCTACTATGACTCAAGTAACATCACCTACATGACTGAAGTAAAATGAATGAAAAAAAAAGTTAATGCACTTGTTAAATAAAATCTAAAATATCAATCGCTCATCAGATTGAAGAGAAAAAAAAGCGAATGCACAAAACGAATGAAAATGAGAGCTAATTTTTTTGCTCATTCTTTAGTTTTCTTCTGTGTGTTGGAGGCTTTCTTGTGAGTGTAGGAAGTATTGCTGCACTTCCTTCGCAGGTATTCTTTCACCGACTTCCAAGTTTTTCAGGAAATTTGGCAATAACAAAAGCTGAAAAGAGAAGACAATAGACAATTAAGAAACGTGCCGTAAAACTCTATATTTAGTTGATACTATTTAATGATACTTCATGTCCACATAATTTTAGCAAATTTCACTAAGAGAGACTAACAACAAAACGTTAATCACCTAAATATATTGAGCACGGGGACCAATGACTGTTTATTGACAACTGCGAAATATTTCTGCTGTGAAATAATCTAAAACAAGGCATTTCGTCAATTTGCAATGCATTAAAGGGATCATGAAACAATTTTACTGTGGAAAGAGTCTGGAGCTCGTTACTTTTATTTCTTTTACCTTATTACAAGTACAAGAAAACACACCATGATCCCTCGAAATGTTGCGAGTGCGCTGCGTAATCAGAAAGGAAAAAAAGTCCATTTTCCATCATGCAGCTTATGGTGGCCACATGAACTACTGGCATGGCGCTAATAGTGGTTGAGTTTGCGAGTTGAGCAGGTATCTGCCCCATTTGAAGCTAAGGTTTTTATAAATATTGTCATTCACTCATTTGGCCCCCATTCATGTCACACGCACGTGACCTGGAAAGGACTTTAAAGGATGAGGGGCCCCCCAAACTTGAGTCTATTTAATTTTTTAAATAAAACTAGTGCACCTCGGTGAAAATTGTTTTCTGATCTTCACTGCACATGTGACGGTGAGCCACTGCCGCACTTACTTGGCCGAAGTCTGAAGACTATTTTATAAACCCTTTAAAAGCCTGCAAACATAACATTCTTTGCGACAGGAACTCTCAAACTTTGTGATATCAGCGAACGATAATTTATTGTTATTGTTAGCCGAGGAGCCCCTTCCACCCCTGGCATTGTTGCAATTGAGTGTATGACAATGGTGTAGGAACGATTGAGGAACTTCAGGTGCTGGGAGAACCCTAAGGATACTGTACTATACTTCGTCTCACCTTAGTATGGACTATTGTTAGCCGCGCGGGCTAAAAGCGCGAGCTAGTCGCTTTGAATGAAGCCGCTGGCGGCTGCACGAGCGCTCGTGCAGCAAGTGCTCTAGTCAAGGCAGTTAAGGCTGGCCGCTCGCGCTAGCACAGCCTTCGCGGTTAGTCCATGCTAGGGTGAGACGAAGTATAGGAAACCTGTTTCAGAACCCGTGCTTCAGGATATTTGGCTAGAAAGTCGGAGATAGCGTAGGCTAGACAATAATTTTAAACACACAGCTGACCACATTTTTGAATATTGATTCTGACATCTATTTTATATTATAATTCAGGGTACTGATGCAACTGAGCCACACTGTACCAAACAATCACTTTAAAAACAACTGAACAAGCTGAAGGTTTTTAAAGATTCAGCAGCCTAAAGCTGGGGTAAAAAGTCAGCTGTCTTCAGAAAATTGTACACAAAAGTAAACAATACTGAAGGTTCGTTAAGTTGATATACATCGCTGATATACATCGGCGATCAAAATTAAGCAGAAGGAACATCAGAGTGAATTTAATCTAGGCAAAAATTAAAGTTTGCTAAAACTGGGGCACATTATTGGAAACTGGAGGTGTAGCGCAAGACGTAATGACACAAAAAGACGAATACCTCGACATAAGCAAACAAAAACATTCATGAGCACCGAGACACAAGTCCAATGGTAACCAGACAAAAGCTCACCGGACAGAAGCTCACCGAACAAAAGCTCACCCGTTTTTTTCGCAGACTCAGACAATAGCTCACCTTTTTTTTGGCTACCCGGTGAATCACGAGCTCGGGCCAAAGTGCGGATGCAATGAACATTGCACTATTTTTAGAAGAAGTGGTACCCCATCTCATGCAACGGTGTCGACAGGTAAGCCATAACAGGCACAGAAGCAACGATTTGGGACCAAAATATAGGTTGCCAAACCGAGTGGAGCTGAAGCTGATAAGACCAATCTGGGTTGATTCAAGGTATGCCTGAACCGTCAGGAAAATATTTGCAAGGGGCTCCAGGTACACCGAGATCTACCAAGACTGCTGGAGGCAGTAGGGGACTGCATTTGCTTCTAATCAATCAATAAATATACTTGTTTCCACTCTAATCAACAAACCATGTGCCTATCAGATTTAATTCATCGCTGTGTTTTAGTGTCGCACGCATGCACCTAAGTTGTCTGCGCTTGTGTTAAGACCAACATGAAATTTTCACCTGGTGAGCTTTTGACTGGTGAGCTTTTGTCCAGGATTTAAGTCCAATATATGTCAAGAGTAGACTTAGCATTTGTTCCTGTTAAGTTTGATTGCAACAGTGCCTTGCCATTTCTTTACGGCAATTTACTCACCTATCAAGCCCTTAACTCCCTCTTTAGGAAGCTTTCCCTTCATTGCCGGCCCAGTAAGGCAGCAGCTTGTCAGGGCCTCAGTTCCAAATACCATGACCGCGAGTTCCTGGGCGTAAAGGGACTTCTGCTTCGTGTCGACATGCTTCAACTGCGCTTCAGGAATCGCAATGTCTCCAAAGGTTATCTGAAACATAAAAATAGAACCAAATACGGTGATTACATCCATATGAATGCCTTTTAGATGAGCGCATGTGCACGAATGGCTGTGACATGCTGGTGGTAAGGAGGTGTTTGATGAACAGAGCTAGCTAATAGTAAAGTGGGTAATTAGGCTAGTTTGTTAATTGTATTAGAGGTTTAAAGGCACCAAAAACAACAACGACGAAGACGAAGGTAGACAACACAAGGTACATTCGCAACTGTTGTTTATTTGGAAATAACATTTACTATATAGGGTCCATCGGCCAGCCTAGTCATCATCACTTCGGCGCAAAGCATTTTTGTTTAATAGGGCGATTGATGCCTCACTTACACGCTCTATTCCTTTTTCCCAAATTTCATATGCCTCATGCAGTTATCTGCTTGTTTTGTCATTGTATCTGCGAGAATCTTAACATCGTGCAACACCAAGGAACAGGGGCATCTACTGCAGTGAATGGCGAGTTGGCCAGACAGGCTAGCTCGCGTGGCAGCCGCGTGCTCACGAGCACGGTCATTCACACACCTGCCCATCTGGCCAATATACACTGCTCCTCACAATATTGGTATCTGATACAGCACACCCAGCAATTTTATCCTTGTGTTTTATGCTGCAAGGCTAAGACGGCGGCTTGGGCCTGTTGATTCTGTGGCAGAGCCGAGCCACCTTATTGTGTGCCGAGAACGTCACAGTAATGCGGTACCGCTGACCGGCTTCCTTGAATTGTGTGACACTGAGTGTAAGTATGGTACCACATCTGGTCTCACATTGGGCCTCTCACGAGCGGGTTTGTTTATGCCTCAACTTTTTTAACAGGCTTTTGGCGACCTGAATTATACACATCTGCAGGTAGCTTGCTTCTGCATAAACAAACCCACTCGTGAGAGGTCCAATGTAAGACTAGCTGCGATACCATACTTACACTCAGTGTCACACAATTAAGGGAAGTCGGTCAGTGCTACCGCATTCCTGTGGTGTTCTTGGCACCCAATAAGATGGCTCGGCTCTGCCACAGAATCAACAGCCCAGAGCAGCCGTCTGAGCCTTGCAGCATAAAACACAAGAATAAATTTGTTGAGTGTGCCTTAGGCATTGTGTATCAGATACCACTATTGTGAGGAGCAGTGTATATTGGCCAAATGGGCAGGTGTATGAATGAACGTGCCCGTGAGCACGCGGCTGCCACGCGAGCTAGCCTGTCTGGCCACCTCGCCATTCACTGCAGTAGATGCCCCTGTTCCTTGGTGTAGCACGATGTTAAGATTCTTGCCAAATACAATGACAAAACAAGCAGAGAACTGCATGACGAATATGATATTTAGGAAAAAGGAAAAGAGTGTAATTGAGGCATCAATCGCCCTATTAAACAAAAATGCTTTGCGCGAAGTGATGATGACTAGGCATATAGTAAATTTTCTTTCCAAATAAACAACAGTTGCGAGTGTGCCAAGGCTAATAGTAATCAATAATATTGATTACTATTAGCTATTAGAGGTGTAAAAGCGCCGAAAACAACAGACTAAGACGAAGGTAGACAATTGTCTACCTTCGCCTTAGTCTTTGTTGTTTTCGGTGCTTTTACACCTCCAATAGCTAATAGTAATCAATATCCCCAACAGCCATGCAAGTGTCCCTTTAAGAGAACTTGCACATGGACTGTAGTATGTGCCTCCAACTATAATTACGCTTCTCCACTCTGTGATTGCAGCCTCCGGAAGCTCTGAATCGGCAATCTTGCAGCATGCAGCGGTCGACTAGGGAACTATTATCGAAGCTGAAGAAAACATCCGCTGTCGAGCACATTCCAGGCTTGATCTGCGTCGTTTATTGAAGCAGTTTCCTGGGTTTTTTTTATTTTGAAAATGCTAGTCCTTAAAGGCAACGCCCAGAAATGTTTAAAAAAACTTCTACACATTATGCGATCGAGCATGAAACGTGTCCCACAGTGGATACAGTAAAACCCCAATTATGCGTCCCCGGTTTACGCACGACTGGACGAGTCAGCAGAAACTCACTGATTTCCTTTGAAGTTCCAAGGTGATAATAAAGATTGATTGGCACCTCTATTACACAATTTCTAGGTTACATTCATATTTGCATGAGGGTTCTAGCTTCTTCAGATTCCAGCAGATTATCAGCTTAAAGGCTATTTAGAAGTTCTGCATATCTTTGTCACATGAGGCTGAGCACCGTAATTGTTGTTTTTTGGATTATCCAATGTTTTCGCGCAGTCTCCTGAAAGTCATATAATCGAGGCACCACTATATCCTCCAGCTTTGAAAACGCCTCACCCGGTTGAATGCTGCGCGCCCTAAAGTGGCTGAATGAGAACTTCCGGTGGCCGCATTCGTGGAGTGCGGCAGCATCACTCGGAAAATCATCGAAAGATAGTGAACCTAATACACTATTTCCATCCAGTTCCCAGAATTCATAAGGCGTGCTTAGAGGCAATGAGGGATATATCTCAGTTGCAGAAATTGTTCCCTGGGTTCTAACAGAATTATATTTAGGTTATGAAAATGATCAGCAGAAAGCAGTCCTGACATTGTTGGGATGGCCTAAGCCTGCATGAACAGACATATACAGCATTTAATAAAAAAAGAACCTTTTAAAGAACAAGGACGGGTCTGCTGAAACCTTGCAAACCATGAAAAAAGCAAATCACTGAGATTTAAGGACACGACAGAAACCGAGACAACACGACACAATTCAGAAATGAAACCAACGATACAGTTAGCACTGTTTAAAGAACCATTACCTATCTATGCCTTAGCATTGCTAAGCTTCTTCCATAGATTCCAATGCCTACCTCTTCACACATCCTGGTGGAATGTGGACACTTAGGCCTCACATTATAAGGGCAGTAAGTATAGCTATGGTTCTAATAGTTGAACCTCTCTAATAGGCACATTTTTTGCTAGAACTTATGGTTCGTTCACACTTCTAAAAAGCAGTCTTGCTGCCGACCGAATTTGCTCGCCAAAAAAAGACCGAACTGTTCAGGCTTACTACCCCCTGCCGTGCCCGTATGATGTACCTGGGAAATCAGTTTCCCTAGTACAACACTGCCGTGCCAGTGCGCGTCGGCGGAGGAAGTTAGGAGGTCAGCTTTTAACAAACACCATGCATTATTTCGAGTAGGTTACCTATGCTCATTGCTCAGTGACAACCAAGAAATATGCGAGCATCGAACGGCAGCTGTCCACAGCACGGGGTCTGATTTTCGTCTTGGCGAGAGTGAAGGAGCTAAAAGACTGTTTGCAAACATGTTGCCTGCCAGTGCGAGAAAAAGAAGAGTTTGAGGAGTCAACGCACTGGATTTTCTGTGACCAAAAGGGGGACCGAGCAGAGCACAGATGTGAAGATTAAACATTAGTGAAGCATCATCGTTCAGGTGCGACTCGTGTTCTCACCTATTGGGCAGTCAAGGCTGACATGACACTCGTGTTCAATCCGCGCTTCGCACTGACTCCTTTTAGGTGACATGGAAAATCGGTGCTAAGGCCTCGAGTTCGTCTAAGTTGTGTTGGTTTCGCCTGCCATGAAGTGTCAATCACCGACGAAAACACAACAAAAAAGACATTGATGTATCGTCTGCTAAGCGAGATTTAAAATGATCTGTGAACGTCTGCTATATCGCAAAGGATGCAATAGACCTTTTTTAAAAGGTGCACCTGCCTCCGCTGGCACCAAAAGGCAGTGTGCTGTCGCAAACCGGCTGTAGCTGACGACAGAAAAAGGCCGAGCAAGACAAGGGAGGCAAGCGGCAAGGCCATTGCAAGCTGAGGAGGCACGTGACAGAGCCTTGCACGAGACTTCCTCGCGTCGCCGAAATTCGTTTTCCTGCTGTACATAAGCTGACATTCCTTGATGTGACATCTGGCAATACAATTCCTGCCTTCTGTTCTAATTAAAAAGTTTTCTCCAGCAAAAAAGGAAAAAGAAAAAAAAGGTCAAAAAGGTCCTTGACTGATCCGCTTGCCACCGAATATTCCAGACTTCTGACACCCAGCGTCAAAAGTCTGCGATTGTGGTTCGAGCATCAAAATAATCTGCTCAAATTTTGACGCCCGGCGTCAAACTTTGGTGTGAATGAGCCATTAGGGTTATGAAATAGACAAGATAAAAGATTCACACCTTTAACCACGATGTGAAGAAAGAAAATTGTTACATACCATGTTCTCCACAACATCCTCTTGAACCACAAGGCCTGCCACTCCAGGAGTCTCCATAGCCGCAACAAGGGATGGCACACCTGCCGGTAGGAAGCATCAAATTATGAGAAATTACTGGTTAACAACAGTCAACACTGGCATCATAGACCCTTTAAAGTTACACACAAGTGACACCTGGATTAACATTAAGGAAAATTGAAAGTGCAGACGATTAAAGCAGACACTGCACCAAACTTGCTCCTAGACTTCAAACTTTTAATATGAATGGTGGAAAGCATGAAGCTGTGAAATCCAAGCCTGAAATCCCATGCTGGACATGTGTATACTCACCATAAAGAAACCATTTGTGAAATTATCCGAGCCCTTTAACTTGCACTAGATATACTGCTCTCCCTTCAGACTGCTTCGCACCCCAATACCCCTCAAATCTCATTCCCTGACCTTAGTCAGTTAAGTTCAGTGCCTGTCACTTTTGTTTTCAAAATTTCTCTTCTAGTGCACATTCAGTATTTTTGTGCATATTTCACTGCTTTCGACACATGCACTCATTCTCAACACGCCGCTTTGCAAACAGCTCTAAAAACGAGACAGACTGCTGCTGCCACTTCATCTTATCATACTATGAGCGGCCTCATTTCACCTATGTACAGCTGTAACTTTAAAGAGCAAAGCACATGTTATTCCTGTAAGCAGAACAGCAAAATGAGGCATGAAAATTGACAATGTGTGTAACCCCCCCCCCCTTCCCCCCATAGAGACAGTAAAACTCCAAACCCAAGCAGGGTCGGCTCTCGCACCACAATTCAGTGCTTCACCGTCACAGATATTGCCGCGCGCGCAGCTGGCCAAGTAGGCAGCGCGCGCGTGGCCTAAGGGTTATCGCGCCTGACTCCCACGCGAAAGTCCAGGGTTCGATTCCTGGCCGTGCCTACACATTTTGTTGACGCTGAAATGTGATGTTCTAGTAAACTCGAGAGCCGCCTTGCTAATTCGAGGTTAGAATGTTCTACGACCCGAACCTTCTACGCCGAATGTTCCGGAAGCACACGCGTGTACAAAAGGGGCTCCGCCTGGCAAGCCAAGTCAGTTTCGCCCCAGCGTTCGACTTTGCTGTCACGCCGATCTCGACGCTCGCGACGCTCTGTTCTCTTCTGTTCCATTTTTATTTTCGGGCACAAGTTCGCCCTATTAAACGTTCAGTTTAGTTCAGTTTTCTTTGCCTCATCATTTGTCATTCGTGACATTTTGGTGGAGGTGCGGGGTACCGCATGTCCGTGCAGCGCACCCCTCCAAGTTCCCGAAGTGCAAGTCCGATCCCAAGCTCCGGAGAACCCGACGAAGACCAAATCGGGACCCGATCAAGTCGCCGTACCCAAGGTCTACACCCGGAATACGGACTTCTCCCACCCAGGACCAGGCAGCCAACGAGGCCGACGATGGACGACCAGCAATCGCAAACCCCGACCGCCGCCGCAGTCGTCTGCCTGCCCGTTGCCCAGCGAACCCCGACGACCTTCCATGGCGAGACCCACGAAGACGTGGAGGACTGGCTGCTGCACTACGAACGTGTAGCACGCCATAATGGATGGACCACTGAGCAGCGCCTCCAAAACCTCTACTTCTCCTTGGAGGGTACCGCGAGGCAGTGGTTCGAGAACCACGAGGCGTCGCTTACGTCGTGGGACACCTGTATCGCCGGCCTGAAGGAGACATTCACGAACCAGACACGACGACAGCGAGCGGAAGACCTTCTGCAAATACGAACTCAAGGGCCCAACGAAACGGTCACCAGCTTCGTTGAAGACGTCCTCCGCCTGAGCAACCGCGCCGACCCACAGTCCACCGAGGAGAAGAAGCTGCGCGTCCTGATGAGAGGAGTGAGGAGTGACATCTTCGGCGGTCTTGTTCGCAACCCCCCATCTACCGTCGAAGACTTCGTCACGGAGGCCACGAACATAGAACGTGCCCTCCTCGCAAGAGCCAGCCACTACCATCGGCACTCGAGCGTCGCTGCTGCTTCTGAATCGGGCTACGACGTCAGCCCTAGCATCCCCGGCCTTCGCGACATCATCCGCGACATCGTCCGGGAGGAGCTCAAGAAACTTCTGCCGACTGCTGAACGCCCGGCCTCAATCTCCATTGCCGAGGTCGTCCGGGACGAGGTTCAGCGAGCGTTCCTACCAGATGCCCCTGTCACCGTGGCCGCACCCGAAGAACCGACGCTGACCTACGCCGCAGCTACCCGACGACCGCCGCCCCCTGCTTACCCGTATAGGGCGCCAGCCCGACGTGAACCTCCAGCGCCGCAGTTTTCCCGACGCCAGGAAGATCGGGCGCACGCCCACCCAGAACAAGCAGCGCCACGGAAGACCGACGTGTGGAGGACGGCCGATCGACGCCCACTGTGTTATCACTGCGGTGAAGCCGGCCACATTTACCGTCGATGCCCCTACCGACAACTGGGGCTGCGCGGGTTCCACCCGAACGACCCGCGCCCAAGGTACGACGAACGCCCTCGCGACATCGAGGAGTACCTCCGACGCTCGCCCTCCCCAGTGTCGTCTCTCCGCCGTGAAGCCCGATCCCCATCGCCGCGACGTTCAGCGTCCCCAGCGCCCCGACCCCGCCGAGAGAGCTTGTCTCCCCTGCGTCGCCGGGAAAACTAAGTGCGGCAACGCCTGGAGGTGACGTTGCCGAAAACGACGGAAGCAAACAGCCTCCAAGAACGCCGGAGTGCTCCCACTCTCCTGACGCCCCGCATCGCACCGACGAGCCTGCAACGGTGTCCAACAACCTAAACGTTGTTATCGACGGCCTCGACGCATCGGCACTCGTGGACACCGGAGCCGACTACTCAGTCTTGAGTGGGAGGCTCACTCGCCGCCTTCGGAAAGTTACGACGTCGTGGAACGGACCGCAGATACGAACCGCCGGCGGACATCTCATCACACCTGTTGGCAGGTGCACCGCTCGCGTCGAGATCCACGGTGAAACCTGCCCTGTGAAGTTCGTCGTTCTGCAAGACTGCTCGAGGGACGTCATTCTCGGAATGGACTTCCTGTGTGAATACGGCGCCGTCATCGACCTTGGTGAGAACAGATTGACGCTGCGCAAGCCCGTTCTGCCTTCAGAGAAACCCCAAACAACTTCAGCCGCCGTCCGAGTCGCTGCCACCCACGTGAACCTGCCGCCGCGATCAAGTGTTGTCGTGCCCGTCATGACCGATGCAGCTACCTGCGGCGAAGTTGTTCTGGAAGGCAACCTCCAGTTGCTTCTAGGAAGAGGGATAGGCGTAGCACGAGGAGTAGCTGAACTTCAGGATGGCCGCACTGTGGTCCTCGTGACGAACTTCCGGAGTGAAACGCAACACCTCACAAAAGGTGCAGCCGTTGGCCACGTGGAGGAACTCCGAAACTCCGCCGAAATCGCCGCCATTACTGACGAATCCTCGCCACCTCAGCAAGACAGCACGTCGCCAGCGCAGCTCGACATCGACCCTAAGCTTCCGGACCCGAGTCGACGGCAGCTGATTAACCTCCTCACCGAATACCGTGACTGCTTTGCGACGTCGTCGAAGGTGCGCCAAACAGCCGTTGCGAAGCACCGCATCGTTACCGAGGACGACGCGCGCCCTGTGCATCGATCACCGTACAGAGTCTCCGTTAAAGAAAGGGAGGTGATCCAGGAGCAAGTTCAAGAGATGCTGAACGACGACATAATCCAGCCATCAAGCAGTCCGTGGGCGTCTCCAGTCGTACTGGTTAAGAAGAAGGACGGAACGCTTAGGTTCTGCGTCGACTACCGACAGCTGAACGCGGTGACGAAGAAAGACGTCTATCCACTCCCCCGTATCGACGACACTTTAGACCGGCTGCGCCACTCCCGGTACTTTTCATCGATGGACCTGAAGAGCGGCTACTGGCAGATCGAGGTCGACGAACGGGACCGAGAGAAGACAGCTTTCGTCACGCCAGATGGACTGTACGAGTTCAAGGTGATGCCCTTCGGACTGTGCACGGCGCCAGCAACTTTCCAGCGTGTAATGGACACCGTACTGGCAGGACTGAAGTGGCAGAGCTGTCTCGTCTACCTCGACGACGTCGTAGTGTTTTCCGGCGACTTCGACGAGCATTTGCGACGACTCCGAGCTGTCCTCCAAGCCATACGGACTGCCGGACTCACCCTGAAGCCGTCAAAGTGTCGGTTCGACTATGACGAACTGAAGTTCCTAGGTCACGTGGTTAGTAACGAAGGCGTTCGCCCCGACCCAGAGAAGACTCGCGCCGTCGCAGCATTCCCAGCGCCGAGAGACAAGAAGGCCGTGCGAAGGTTCCTTGGACTATGCGCCTACTATCGGCGCTTCGTTCGGGATTTCGCAAGGATTTCCGCACCGCTAACAAACCTCACAAAGGACTCCGAGAAGTTCGAATGGGCCGAAGAGCAGCAGCAGGCATTCGACGAACTGAAGCGACGACTGCAGACTCCTCCTGTTCTTGGACATTTCGATCAGGATGCGGAAACCGAAATTCACACGGACGCAAGTAACGCTGGACTTGGCGCGGTACTGGTTCAAGTGCAAGAAGGCACCGAGCGAGTCATCGCCTACGCGAGTCGGACACTGTCCAAGGCGGAGAAAAATTACTCCACGACTGAGAAAGAATGCCTTGCGGTCGTCTGGGCAATCACGAAGTTTCGTCCGTACTTGTACGGGAGCCCATTCCGTGTAGTCACCGACCATCACTCGCTCTGCTGGCTTGCGAACCTCAAGGACCCGTCAGGACGCCTCGCTCGATGGAGTCTCCGACTACAGGAGTTCAACATGACCGTGGTCTACAAGTCAGGCCGCAAGCACAGCGACGCCGACTGCCTGTCCAGAGCTCCCGTCGAAACACCTTCCGGCAGCAGCGACGACGATGACGACGAGTGTTTCCTGGGCGCAGTGAACACCGATGACATTGCCCGACGTCAACGGGGCGATCCTGAGCTGCGCGCGCTGATAGAGCACCTGGAAGGGCGCGGAAGTGCCATACCACGTGTTTTTTCGCGTGCGCTGTCGACATTTGCCATTCGACGGGGTGTGCTCTACAAAGAGAACTTCGGAAACAACAACTCACCGTGGCTGCTGGTAATCCCGACCGACCTTCGGGAGGAGATCTTTCAAGCCTGCCACGACGACCCGACGTCTGGGCACCTAGGTTACAGCCGGACACTGGCCCGTATTCGTGAAAAGTATTACTGGCCCAAGCTCCCAAAAACCGTCCACCTATACACACGGTCATGCCATGAATGCCAGCGACGCAAGAAACCCCCCACGAGACCGGCAGGACTCCTGCACCCAATTTCTCCACCAACAGCACCCTTCCAGCAGATCGGAATCGATCTACTTGGCCCTTTTCCACCGTCAACGTCGGGAAATCGCTGGATCATCGTCGCCACAGATTATCTCACGCGGTACGCCGAAACGAAAGCCCTTCCTTCCGGAACTGCTGTGGAGGTTGCCAAGTTTTTTATTGAATCCATCGTCCTCCGGCACGGCGCTCCCGAAGTCCTGATCTCAGACCGTGGATCCTCGTTCATGGCCCAGCTGACACAAGAAGTCCTTCGTCTCAGCCAGACCAGCCATCGTCGCACCACGGCGTACCACCCGCAGACCAACGGGCTGACGGAAAGACTCAACAAGACCATCGCCGACATGATCTCCATGTACGTCGACGTGGAGCACAAAACATGGGACGAGGTATTGCCGTACGTCACTTTTGCCTACAACACGGCCGTGCAAGAGACCACCGGGGTTACCCCCTTTGAACTAGTTCATGGTCGCAAAGTGACGACAATGCTGGACGCGATGTTACCCCACGAACCGACTGTCGATGGAAGCGACGACGCCCAGGTGGTTGCCCAACGGGCAGAAGAAGTACGTCAGCTCGCCAGACTCCGTATTCAAGCCCAAACACGTATCGACACTGGCCGCTACAACCTTCGTCGCCGGGACGTCCACTTTCAACCCGGAGACCGGGTGTGGGTATGGACACCGATCCGCCGCCGTGGTCTCAGCGAAAAACTCCTGAAGCGCTACTTTGGACCCTACAAAGTGCTTCGTCGACTCGGGGATCTGACCTACGAGGTGATGCCCGACGGAACACGGACTTCATCACGCCGCCCTCCACGACCAGAAGTCGTCCACGTCGTGCGCATGAAGCCATACTACGCTAGATAGGACTGTGGACCTTAAGTGTTCCAAATGACTCTTTAGTTTACCCTTCTTTTTTGTTTGCTTTGTTTTGATTTGTACTGCATCGGGGCGATGCTCTTTTTAAAGGGGGGAGTAATGCCGCGCGCGCAGCTGGCCAAGTAGGCAGCGCGCGCGTGGCCTAAGGGTTATCGCGCCTGACTCCCACGCGAAAGTCCAGGGTTCGATTCCTGGCCGTGCCTACACATTTTGTTGACGCTGAAATGTGATGTTCTAGTAAACTCGAGAGCCGCCTTGCTAATTCGAGGTTAGAATGTTCTACGACCCGAACCTTCTACGCCGAATGTTCCGGAAGCACACGCGTGTACAAAAGGGGCTCCGCCTGGCAAGCCAAGTCAGTTTCGCCCCAGCGTTCGACTTTGCTGTCACGCCGATCTCGACGCTCGCGACGCTCTGTTCTCTTCTGTTCCATTTTTATTTTCGGGCACAAGTTCGCCCTATTAAACGTTCAGTTTAGTTCAGTTTTCTTTGCCTCATCATTTGTCATTCGTGACAATATTGCCTACCCTGATTTCGAAAAAGTCTTTCCTGTATCAGCATTCAGTTTAAATAAAAAAAACTTACGGAACCACAGACAATGGTAGTAGCAGTAGTACTCATTTCGGGATACGAAGAAGCTTGTTAACCATTTAACGCAGGAAATTAAAGGGGCGGTGCAACGATTTTATGATTAAAAGAATTTGCATCTTGTCATTTTTATGTTGTTTATCGTGTCCCGGATGATAGAGAAAACATTTCCTTTATTAAAAATGTTGCGATTCTGCTGCACAATCGCGAAGCAAAAGTCGATCTTTTTCGCCCACCTGCAGCCCCAAGTGGCAGCCGAAGGAACTACGGCGAAAAGATTATGTGACCTCGCTCGGCTCTAAGCTGCAGCATAACGCCCGCTAATGTCAGCAGAGAGAGGGAGAGGAAGCGTCCTTCGAGAGAGCACACGGGAAGCTACACGGCACTCCGAATGACGTCACTGGGAGTGCAACCAGGTGTGACCCTGAAGACTGGGAGTAAGTTGAGGGGCGCAAGGAATGCCGATATTTACCTTTATTTTACGCAACAACTAGGACACGCAGGCAAAATCGGTTTTCTGTTCTTTACTTTAGAAGTGTCAAAGGGCAACTTCCACAAATCTTTGACCGAAGTATGGAAATCGTTGCACCCCCCCTTTAAAGCAATGTATCCATAAAAAAAATGTTTTAAACTTTATTTTTTGCTTTGTATCTATGTTTGTAAGTACGGCCTACGGGCGTCGCCATCTTGCTTGCCGGGGGGGTACTTAGGTGCACTGTGGGCAGCGCCATAATCCGACTATAACGACGCCTCAAGGCATTGTAATTGGATTATGGCGCAGCTCACACGCTCTCCAGCTAGGAAGATGGAGGCGCCCAGAGGACGTACCTGCAAACGTGTATATGTAATCGATTACTAAAGTTATTTTTGGTGCAAATGAACTCCTAAGGAAACAATTTACCGCATCTACACACGGTGAATGATGTTGCTTGGGCGAAGCTCTGGTGGTGCTTGTCTGCGTAGACGCCGAGCCGCAGCATGCCGAGCCTTTTCATTCATGTCAGTAGGAGAATGTGTGGTTTTCTACTTTTTCTTTTTTTAAGCAAACAGATGGGATGGCATCTCAGAACCCCCACTCTTTTTTTCTTCTTTTTCTTTGAGCCTTTTCATTCATGTCAGTAGGAGAATGTGTGGTTTTCCTGTTTTTCTTTTTTTAAGCAGACAGATGTGATGGCATCTCAGAACCCCCTACTGTTTTTTTTTCTTCTTGTTCTTTTTTCATAATTTTTTTTTCATCTTTTTTTTCATTTTTTTTCCCTACACGAGCACGTGATCTCACGAGCAGAGGCACGAGCACCCGACGCCGGCCTACGGCGGACGGGCATACGGACGTGGCTAGTCCCTAAGGAGCTTCGCCCCTAAAAATCTTTTATGTCGCGTATTTGCAACATCGGGCAGTTAGGCCTAGACAAATAGGTTATACTGTTTCACCTTACGTCCGGATGCAGAGGACGCTACGTTACAGCCTCGACCTCTTGTGCTCTGGCCTCGGCCGCCCTAGCCTCAGCGTCCCCCTGTCAGGTCCGTCCTGGTCTCAACCTGCTCCATCCTGGCTTCAGCCTCGGTGGCCCTGGCTTCGTCCTCGTTGGCCCTGGCTTCCACCTCATTGTCATGGCCCTGGCTTTGATCTTATTGGCCCTGGCTTCGGCCCCGGTCTCAGGCTCGCTGGCCCTGGTCTCGACATCGTTGGCCCAGGTCTCGCCGGCCCTGGTCTTGCCCTCCCTTGTCCGGGCCTCCTTGGACCTAGCTTCAGCCTCTTCAGCAGAAGCCAGGGCAAGCACAGCGAAGACAGGCCCTTGAGCTTGTGATGCAACGTCCTCAGGGTCCCCGGAAGATGCGCCAAGCTATAAACAGCAAATATAAGCAGTAATGATAGATTATCAGAGTTGTACAGCAAAGTATAGCATTGGAAGTCCTAAGCAACTGCTTCCCAGAAGTGACCTCTGACAAACCCGCAAAGTTGCATTCCCGTTCTCCATTAACTTTTTTTAAGGCTGAGGAAAATAACAACACATGTCATCTGCCCTCACAGTGCAAAGGTTACGGAACAAGTATATCTACAGTGTCCAATTACTTCAGTGGTCTGAACAGCTTGCAGTTGGCATGAATGAATAAATGATAAGTACACTTAAAAAAAGCAATAATGACATTGATAAAAATATATCTATCCAACCACCGAAATGGCAACATTATATGAATACTGATATGCTCTCCATAAAACTAACACTCTCTAACAAAAATGCTTTTATACATGTCCTGTGACCTTTCAGCTCCTGGCAAAGCTTTTTGAGAAGCTTGTCCTTCATAGTTCCTTTTTTTTCTTGTGGACTGCTTCTTCTGCAACGAGTGATTTCAAGAAAAAAAATCAGCAAGTTTTTGCAAAATTTCGCAAGACGTTGCGAACGTTGCTGCTTGAAGCCGCAGAATCACAGCGTGGTTCATGTTCCGAAGTTCCGCAATTATAAGACTGCGCCATTGCAAACTCATTTCCTTGACGTCACACTTCGAGCAGATGAAGCTCTTGTCGAAAAAATAATCAGCGACGGACTCACCCGGTCTGTGTACGCCGGAGCATCACCTCGTAGAGTGCGAATCGTCGTCATCGGGGAACACCATCTGTAGTTCTTCAGCCCATTTCGACCAAGTTTCCAGTCGCTTCCCGGTCGTTGGATGTCACTCAAGCCGTCCCGCTCACCTTCGATGACGCAACAGCGAGCGTCATTCCATCGCTCCACCCGGACTGGGCAGCGCCGCCACCGTGTTGATAAGCGACAGCCAGTCCCGCGCACTTTCTTATGGCGCTCGCTGCCGACGAGTCAGAGTGAGTCAGAGAAGGCGGGAATGGATGCCGTCAAGTCCGGCGTCGCGGTCACCGATGCGAAGCCCGGTTGCGACGCTAGGGTCCGTACAAGCTCACGGTCCGCGGCCATGGCTGTGCTTTCTCGTCGAGTGTACGGGAACACCGAACGCCCCTCCTCGGTGGCGGAAGTGGACGCGCACCACCGCCCGTGAAGAAGACTCACGTTCGTCGGCGTGAACGTGGCTTTCGCAGCCACCACTGTTCCGGGAAGGCTCAGCGGTAATCTCACTTCTGAATGCTAAAGATTTCGAAATAATATCATCGAATGTTCATAAACAAACTGGTTTATTTAAAGACAACAAAAACTTTCGGCTGATCAAGCCGGCGCCATCTTGCCATCTTCATAATTGAATAGGTAGTGCGCTGGCGGCCAGAGCCGTATATTAGGAGAGTTTGGACAATAGGCGGAGCAAAGGCCGCCGCCAGCGCCGAATATTCCCCCCACGCTTAGAGCGTAAACTAAATTTGTGACACAGCGTCGACCAATCAGGAGACCTCTACTCCATCTCACAAATGTCGACAGTGAAGACAAAGGCACAGGCGCGTGAGCCTAGCTCAGCGAAACGCTATTGTTTGTACGAGACCTCGTGCATATAGGAGGCACTTTCCAAAGCCACGCGCTTGTGCCCATGCCTTTGTCTGCACTGCTAGAAAAGCGTCCTGAGACTGGCTGAAAGAAAGCAGTGCAAAGGGTGGGGTGCGCGAGCGTCTTGAGAAGCGGAGTTCCGCTCGGCACGGCTCAAATTATACTTCGTTTCACTTTACCTGCGAGCGAAGCCAAAGCTAGAAGCGCGAGACCAGCGCTTTTTGCATTTCTCCCCAGCTCGCGCGCTCGAGCAAAGCCTGAACGCACGGAGCTTCCGTGCTCGCGCTTCCAGTTTTGCCCTCGCTCGCACATAAGGTGAAACGAAGTATAGTCGTGGCACAAATTTAGAGCACGCGACCACCGCTAGGGGCTGTTTCGCGGCCTGTGGTTGGCCCGAGATGCTCGCCTATTCAAACAAATGTATGGCCAAACTCTCTCAATAAACGGCTCTGCTGGCGGCACCTTGCAACGCACTTGTAACGGGCGGTAGCTTGCGCCACCTAGCTTAAGTCTAAAACGCGACGTATTTGCAGACCTGGTCGGTCACGGTCACGACTGATAGAAATGCCAAGAACTCAAACGCTTCACGACAGCAAGAGACCCCAAATCATTCGAATTTTAACACTGCAATGAATCCACGCGGAGCTCTCAGAGGCAGGCACGATGGAGCTTGTTTTTTCTGCGTCGACAAAGCTCAGGAGCACCGATTTCGCGACCCGGTGCACCAATACACGAACTCAACTGCTTTTAATCCGATTGAGAACTATCTACGACAGCAGACTGCTCGTCGATGTTGGTGGGGCCAATAACACGTAGCACTGATGATTAAACGATGGAATCCCAAAAACGGTAGATAGCGTATCTCACTCGCTGTTGCAGGCTGCTCACCACGTCTGTGTCACCAGAGCGAACTGGAAACGACAACAACTACGCTGACACTGCAGTGGCTTCCTTTCACATTCCTGAAGATACCAACTGAACGTACCTTTCACAGTTGTTCTTGCGCTCTTGTGAGGAGTGAGTAACCACTGCGTCAACGCAACTATTGTTGTCGTTTCCAGGCGGCTCATTTCTGGATTGCCACGCCGGGGAGCTGCGCGTCCACGGCGTGTGCGCAGCGTATAATGGTCACTACACTCATTCTGCAGCGGTGCAATCGCAGACGTAGTCGGTCACGCTTGCCACCAGAACGCTGAGAACTTGATCAGAGGGCTCACGTCTAGCAATGAAACACCACAGCGCTCGAAACAACGCGAGCTGCTGACGCCATTTCATGACACAAAGACACAGCGACGAAGCCCAATGTTGTCCTCATTTCATGGTGAGAGCAGCTAAGCATACTCGGTGCAGGCTCCGATTATCCTTTCAGCGCACTTCCATAGTAAACTTTTCGTTCACTAAACGAAACCTTAGGGAGGCAACTAATAAGTCACTGCACGAATACTTACAAGATCCTTCCAGCTTACTTCCATAACGTTCTTCTACTGCACTAAAAGATACCCAGGGGAGGCTACTAGTAAGACGCTTCGCATGAACTTGGAAGCTACTTAGGTCTTAGCTAGTTTACTAAAAGTATACTATTACTGTACTTACTTCAAGCATACTGAGAAAGGACACTAATAGTACAAGCCTACTTACGGCTGGCATCCTTTAAGGACGATTTTAGTATTCTTCTTGGGAATTGGTATCTTAAAAGACCGTAAAGTATACTTAAAGTAACCTAGTTTTCGCTAAGGGTAACACACGTCTAACAACCACTACCTCCGTTTGCAGAATTTCTGGGCCATTGAAACCAAGTGCTGCGCCAGTTTCAAGTCATCTCCTGCTGACTCCGCATTTCGCCGCCACGTGTTGCCATCAAGATCGGAGACTGCAGCGCCACGAACGACACCGACAAGCCTTAAAACATACAGAGCCGGCCGATTTTCCTTCAGTTCGGCAGCGGTGCAGGACTAACACACGTCTAACAACCACTACCTCCGTTTGCAGAATTTCTGGGCCATTGAAACCAAGTGCTGCGCCAGTTTCAAGTCATCTCCTGCTGACTCCGCATTTCGCCGCCACGTGTTGCCATCAAGATCGGAGACTGCAGCGCCACGAACGACACCGACAAGCCTTAAAACATACAGAGCCGGCCGATTTTCCTTCAGTTCGGCAGCGGTGCAGGACTAACACACGTCTAACAACCACTACCTCCGTTTGCAGAATTTCTGGGCCATTGAAACCAAGTGCTGCGCCAGTTTCAAGTCATCTCCTGCTGACTCCGCATTTCGCCGCCACGTGTTGCCATCAAGATCGGAGACTGCAGCGCCACGAACGACACCGACAAGCCTTAAAACATACAGAGCCGGCCGATTTTCCTTCAGTTCGGCAGCGGTGCAGGACTAACACACGTCTAACAACCACTACCTCCGTTTGCAGAATTTCTGGGCCATTGAAACCAAGTGCTGCGCCAGTTTCAAGTCATCTCCTGCTGACTCCGCATTTCGCCGCCACGTGTTGCCATCAAGATCGGAGACTGCAGCGCCACGAACGACACCGACAAGCCTTAAAACATACAGAGCCGGCCGATTTTCCTTCAGTTCGGCAGCGGTGCAGGACTAACACACGTCTAACAACCACTACCTCCGTTTGCAGAATTTCTGGGCCATTGAAACCAAGTGCTGCGCCAGTTTCAAGTCATCTCCTGCTGACTCCGCATTTCGCCGCCACGTGTTGCCATCAAGATCGGAGACTGCAGCGCCACGAACGACACCGACAAGCCTTAAAACATACAGAGCCGGCCGATTTTCCTTCAGTTCGGCAGCGGTGCAGGACTAACACACGTCTAACAACCACTACCTCCGTTTGCAGAATTTCTGGGCCATTGAAACCAAGTGCTGCGCCAGTTTCAAGTCATCTCCTGCTGACTCCGCATTTCGCCGCCACGTGTTGCCATCAAGATCGGAGACTGCAGCGCCACGAACGACACCGACAAGCCTTAAAACATACAGAGCCGGCCGATTTTCCTTCAGTTCGGCAGCGGTGCAGGACTAACACACGTCTAACAACCACTACCTCCGTTTGCAGAATTTCTGGGCCATTGAAACCAAGTGCTGCGCCAGTTTCAAGTCATCTCCTGCTGACTCCGCATTTCGCCGCCACGTGTTGCCATCAAGATCGGAGACTGCAGCGCCACGAACGACACCGACAAGCCTTAAAACATACAGAGCCGGCCGATTTTCCTTCAGTTCGGCAGCGGTGCAGGACTAACACACGTCTAACAACCACTACCTCCGTTTGCAGAATTTCTGGGCCATTGAAACCAAGTGCTGCGCCAGTTTCAAGTCATCTCCTGCTGACTCCGCATTTCGCCGCCACGTGTTGCCATCAAGATCGGAGACTGCAGCGCCACGAACGACACCGACAAGCCTTAAAACATACAGAGCCGGCCGATTTTCCTTCAGTTCGGCAGCGGTGCAGGACTAACACACGTCTAACAACCACTACCTCCGTTTGCAGAATTTCTGGGCCATTGAAACCAAGTGCTGCGCCAGTTTCAAGTCATCTCCTGCTGACTCCGCATTTCGCCGCCACGTGTTGCCATCAAGATCGGAGACTGCAGCGCCACGAACGACACCGACAAGCCTTAAAACATACAGAGCCGGCCGATTTTCCTTCAGTTCGGCAGCGGTGCAGGACTAACACACGTCTAACAACCACTACCTCCGTTTGCAGAATTTCTGGGCCATTGAAACCAAGTGCTGCGCCAGTTTCAAGTCATCTCCTGCTGACTCCGCATTTCGCCGCCACGTGTTGCCATCAAGATCGGAGACTGCAGCGCCACGAACGACACCGACAAGCCTTAAAACATACAGAGCCGGCCGATTTTCCTTCAGTTCGGCAGCGGTGCAGGACTAACACACGTCTAACAACCACTACCTCCGTTTGCAGAATTTCTGGGCCATTGAAACCAAGTGCTGCGCCAGTTTCAAGTCATCTCCTGCTGACTCCGCATTTCGCCGCCACGTGTTGCCATCAAGATCGGAGACTGCAGCGCCACGAACGACACCGACAAGCCTTAAAACATACAGAGCCGGCCGATTTTCCTTCAGTTCGGCAGCGGTGCAGGACTAACACACGTCTAACAACCACTACCTCCGTTTGCAGAATTTCTGGGCCATTGAAACCAAGTGCTGCGCCAGTTTCAAGTCATCTCCTGCTGACTCCGCATTTCGCCGCCACGTGTTGCCATCAAGATCGGAGACTGCAGCGCCACGAACGACACCGACAAGCCTTAAAACATACAGAGCCGGCCGATTTTCCTTCAGTTCGGCAGCGGTGCAGGACTAACACACGTCTAACAACCACTACCTCCGTTTGCAGAATTTCTGGGCCATTGAAACCAAGTGCTGCGCCAGTTTCAAGTCATCTCCTGCTGACTCCGCATTTCGCCGCCACGTGTTGCCATCAAGATCGGAGACTGCAGCGCCACGAACGACACCGACAAGCCTTAAAACATACAGAGCCGGCCGATTTTCCTTCAGTTCGGCAGCGGTGCAGGACTAACACACGTCTAACAACCACTACCTCCGTTTGCAGAATTTCTGGGCCATTGAAACCAAGTGCTGCGCCAGTTTCAAGTCATCTCCTGCTGACTCCGCATTTCGCCGCCACGTGTTGCCATCAAGATCGGAGACTGCAGCGCCACGAACGACACCGACAAGCCTTAAAACATACAGAGCCGGCCGATTTTCCTTCAGTTCGGCAGCGGTGCAGGACTAACACACGTCTAACAACCACTACCTCCGTTTGCAGAATTTCTGGGCCATTGAAACCAAGTGCTGCGCCAGTTTCAAGTCATCTCCTGCTGACTCCGCATTTCGCCGCCACGTGTTGCCATCAAGATCGGAGACTGCAGCGCCACGAACGACACCGACAAGCCTTAAAACATACAGAGCCGGCCGATTTTCCTTCAGTTCGGCAGCGGTGCAGGACTAACACACGTCTAACAACCACTACCTCCGTTTGCAGAATTTCTGGGCCATTGAAACCAAGTGCTGCGCCAGTTTCAAGTCATCTCCTGCTGACTCCGCATTTCGCCGCCACGTGTTGCCATCAAGATCGGAGACTGCAGCGCCACGAACGACACCGACAAGCCTTAAAACATACAGAGCCGGCCGATTTTCCTTCAGTTCGGCAGCGGTGCAGGACTAACACACGTCTAACAACCACTACCTCCGTTTGCAGAATTTCTGGGCCATTGAAACCAAGTGCTGCGCCAGTTTCAAGTCATCTCCTGCTGACTCCGCATTTCGCCGCCACGTGTTGCCATCAAGATCGGAGACTGCAGCGCCACGAACGACACCGACAAGCCTTAAAACATACAGAGCCGGCCGATTTTCCTTCAGTTCGGCAGCGGTGCAGGACTAACACACGTCTAACAACCACTACCTCCGTTTGCAGAATTTCTGGGCCATTGAAACCAAGTGCTGCGCCAGTTTCAAGTCATCTCCTGCTGACTCCGCATTTCGCCGCCACGTGTTGCCATCAAGATCGGAGACTGCAGCGCCACGAACGACACCGACAAGCCTTAAAACATACAGAGCCGGCCGATTTTCCTTCAGTTCGGCAGCGGTGCAGGACTAACACACGTCTAACAACCACTACCTCCGTTTGCAGAATTTCTGGGCCATTGAAACCAAGTGCTGCGCCAGTTTCAAGTCATCTCCTGCTGACTCCGCATTTCGCCGCCACGTGTTGCCATCAAGATCGGAGACTGCAGCGCCACGAACGACACCGACAAGCCTTAAAACATACAGAGCCGGCCGATTTTCCTTCAGTTCGGCAGCGGTGCAGGACTAACACACGTCTAACAACCACTACCTCCGTTTGCAGAATTTCTGGGCCATTGAAACCAAGTGCTGCGCCAGTTTCAAGTCATCTCCTGCTGACTCCGCATTTCGCCGCCACGTGTTGCCATCAAGATCGGAGACTGCAGCGCCACGAACGACACCGACAAGCCTTAAAACATACAGAGCCGGCCGATTTTCCTTCAGTTCGGCAGCGGTGCAGGACTAACACACGTCTAACAACCACTACCTCCGTTTGCAGAATTTCTGGGCCATTGAAACCAAGTGCTGCGCCAGTTTCAAGTCATCTCCTGCTGACTCCGCATTTCGCCGCCACGTGTTGCCATCAAGATCGGAGACTGCAGCGCCACGAACGACACCGACAAGCCTTAAAACATACAGAGCCGGCCGATTTTCCTTCAGTTCGGCAGCGGTGCAGGACTAACACACGTCTAACAACCACTACCTCCGTTTGCAGAATTTCTGGGCCATTGAAACCAAGTGCTGCGCCAGTTTCAAGTCATCTCCTGCTGACTCCGCATTTCGCCGCCACGTGTTGCCATCAAGATCGGAGACTGCAGCGCCACGAACGACACCGACAAGCCTTAAAACATACAGAGCCGGCCGATTTTCCTTCAGTTCGGCAGCGGTGCAGGACTAACACACGTCTAACAACCACTACCTCCGTTTGCAGAATTTCTGGGCCATTGAAACCAAGTGCTGCGCCAGTTTCAAGTCATCTCCTGCTGACTCCGCATTTCGCCGCCACGTGTTGCCATCAAGATCGGAGACTGCAGCGCCACGAACGACACCGACAAGCCTTAAAACATACAGAGCCGGCCGATTTTCCTTCAGTTCGGCAGCGGTGCAGGACTAACACACGTCTAACAACCACTACCTCCGTTTGCAGAATTTCTGGGCCATTGAAACCAAGTGCTGCGCCAGTTTCAAGTCATCTCCTGCTGACTCCGCATTTCGCCGCCACGTGTTGCCATCAAGATCGGAGACTGCAGCGCCACGAACGACACCGACAAGCCTTAAAACATACAGAGCCGGCCGATTTTCCTTCAGTTCGGCAGCGGTGCAGGACTAACACACGTCTAACAACCACTACCTCCGTTTGCAGAATTTCTGGGCCATTGAAACCAAGTGCTGCGCCAGTTTCAAGTCATCTCCTGCTGACTCCGCATTTCGCCGCCACGTGTTGCCATCAAGATCGGAGACTGCAGCGCCACGAACGACACCGACAAGCCTTAAAACATACAGAGCCGGCCGATTTTCCTTCAGTTCGGCAGCGGTGCAGGACTAACACACGTCTAACAACCACTACCTCCGTTTGCAGAATTTCTGGGCCATTGAAACCAAGTGCTGCGCCAGTTTCAAGTCATCTCCTGCTGACTCCGCATTTCGCCGCCACGTGTTGCCATCAAGATCGGAGACTGCAGCGCCACGAACGACACCGACAAGCCTTAAAACATACAGAGCCGGCCGATTTTCCTTCAGTTCGGCAGCGGTGCAGGACTAACACACGTCTAACAACCACTACCTCCGTTTGCAGAATTTCTGGGCCATTGAAACCAAGTGCTGCGCCAGTTTCAAGTCATCTCCTGCTGACTCCGCATTTCGCCGCCACGTGTTGCCATCAAGATCGGAGACTGCAGCGCCACGAACGACACCGACAAGCCTTAAAACATACAGAGCCGGCCGATTTTCCTTCAGTTCGGCAGCGGTGCAGGACTAACACACGTCTAACAACCACTACCTCCGTTTGCAGAATTTCTGGGCCATTGAAACCAAGTGCTGCGCCAGTTTCAAGTCATCTCCTGCTGACTCCGCATTTCGCCGCCACGTGTTGCCATCAAGATCGGAGACTGCAGCGCCACGAACGACACCGACAAGCCTTAAAACATACAGAGCCGGCCGATTTTCCTTCAGTTCGGCAGCGGTGCAGGACTAACACACGTCTAACAACCACTACCTCCGTTTGCAGAATTTCTGGGCCATTGAAACCAAGTGCTGCGCCAGTTTCAAGTCATCTCCTGCTGACTCCGCATTTCGCCGCCACGTGTTGCCATCAAGATCGGAGACTGCAGCGCCACGAACGACACCGACAAGCCTTAAAACATACAGAGCCGGCCGATTTTCCTTCAGTTCGGCAGCGGTGCAGGACTAACACACGTCTAACAACCACTACCTCCGTTTGCAGAATTTCTGGGCCATTGAAACCAAGTGCTGCGCCAGTTTCAAGTCATCTCCTGCTGACTCCGCATTTCGCCGCCACGTGTTGCCATCAAGATCGGAGACTGCAGCGCCACGAACGACACCGACAAGCCTTAAAACATACAGAGCCGGCCGATTTTCCTTCAGTTCGGCAGCGGTGCAGGACTAACACACGTCTAACAACCACTACCTCCGTTTGCAGAATTTCTGGGCCATTGAAACCAAGTGCTGCGCCAGTTTCAAGTCATCTCCTGCTGACTCCGCATTTCGCCGCCACGTGTTGCCATCAAGATCGGAGACTGCAGCGCCACGAACGACACCGACAAGCCTTAAAACATACAGAGCCGGCCGATTTTCCTTCAGTTCGGCAGCGGTGCAGGACTAACACACGTCTAACAACCACTACCTCCGTTTGCAGAATTTCTGGGCCATTGAAACCAAGTGCTGCGCCAGTTTCAAGTCATCTCCTGCTGACTCCGCATTTCGCCGCCACGTGTTGCCATCAAGATCGGAGACTGCAGCGCCACGAACGACACCGACAAGCCTTAAAACATACAGAGCCGGCCGATTTTCCTTCAGTTCGGCAGCGGTGCAGGACTAACACACGTCTAACAACCACTACCTCCGTTTGCAGAATTTCTGGGCCATTGAAACCAAGTGCTGCGCCAGTTTCAAGTCATCTCCTGCTGACTCCGCATTTCGCCGCCACGTGTTGCCATCAAGATCGGAGACTGCAGCGCCACGAACGACACCGACAAGCCTTAAAACATACAGAGCCGGCCGATTTTCCTTCAGTTCGGCAGCGGTGCAGGACTAACACACGTCTAACAACCACTACCTCCGTTTGCAGAATTTCTGGGCCATTGAAACCAAGTGCTGCGCCAGTTTCAAGTCATCTCCTGCTGACTCCGCATTTCGCCGCCACGTGTTGCCATCAAGATCGGAGACTGCAGCGCCACGAACGACACCGACAAGCCTTAAAACATACAGAGCCGGCCGATTTTCCTTCAGTTCGGCAGCGGTGCAGGACTAACACACGTCTAACAACCACTACCTCCGTTTGCAGAATTTCTGGGCCATTGAAACCAAGTGCTGCGCCTGCGTTGTCGCCGCTGTGCGGCCGTCGCACGAGACACCTTCCCGACGAGCAAGGCGAGATATGTCTCAAACGCGTTCATCCTCGCGACGCACCTCACGGTCACCCGACAGATCGCTGTGCTGGTACCACGGGCGGTATGCAGAACGTGCCACGTGCTGCCACCAACCATGAGTATTGTCGGGAAACCCCACGGCCAGTCACTAACAGCGGAAAGTGACTACGGCCAACAGCCGAGCCGCTTGTTCTACCTCATGAATAAGATCTCTGGCCAACACTTTTTGGTGGATACATGGGCCGAGGTTAGCGTCCTGCCAGCGTCACGACTTGACCGACAGCAGGTGCAGCACACCAGATTCCTACGAGCAGTCAACAGATCTGCCATCGCCACCTGTGGCCAGAGATCCCTCATCAATCGACAATGGACTGCGACGACTTTTCCGCTGGGTCTTCATTGCTGCAGACATTCGCGAGGCCATACCGGGAGCGGACTTCTTGGCGAACTTTGGACTGACCGTTAACATGCGTGGCAGAAGCCTCAAGGATGCTACGACATCGTTCACCATTCAGAGTATTTTTTCGTCATTTGAAGCTTCTCCGATGCGCCCTTTGGCGGCGTCTTCAAGATATGAAGCCATCTTCGCACAATACCCTGCCATAACCCGACCGTGTAACACGGGCGTACCCGCCAAGCACGCCGTGACCCATCATGTAATTACAAACGGCCCTCCAGTCTCTGCGGGACCTTGTCGACTCTTCGGCGAGCGACTTAACATCACGCGCAGAGAATTTGATCACATGCTGGAGCTTGGCATCATCCGCCCCTCCTCCAGCAGTTGAGCGTCGCCTCTTCACATGGTCCCTAAGAAAGATCCAAACGAGAGAGGCCATGCGGAGATAATCGAGCTTTACGGTACCTGATCGGTACCCCTTGCCACACATTCACAGTTTCTCCGCTGGCCCAACTGACACTATCATCTAGAGCAAATAGACCTTATTAAGGCCTACCACCAGATCCCAGTCGAGCCAGCGGATGTGCCCAAAACCGCCATCACAACTCCGTTCGGACTCTTTGAGTAAGTTCGGATGCCCTTCGGCCTCCGAAAATCCGCACAGACTTTCCAACGCCTTATAAACGAAGTCACCAGAGGCCTTCACTTCATCTTCGGTTATGTTGATGATACTTTCGTGACCAGCTCCTCTCCGGAAGAACACGAGCAACATCTGGGACGTTTGTTCGAGCGGCTGCAGGAGTACGGCCTCGTCATCAACGCGAAGAAGTGCGTTTTCGGTGCCGACGCGCTGGACTTTCTACGGCCACCGCATAACATCGTCGGGCATCCTACCCCTCGAAGAAAAAGTCCTGGCAATCCGCTAGTTCCCCCAACCTACCTCGCTTCGAAAGCTTCGCGAGTTTCTCGGGCTAGTGCATTTCCACCGTAGATTTATTCCCCACTGTACCGAAATTCTACAGCCTGTGACGGAACTGCTGAAGACCAAGAAAGCGCCATCATCGTCACTTAAATGGACCGATGAAGTTGCATCAGCTTTTTCCGCCGTTAAGGAAGCCTTGGTCAACGCAACCCTGCTTGTCCATCCACGAACTGAGGCTGCTACCCGTCTCATGACCGACGCGTCCAGTAGAGCGTGTGGGCGCTGTACTACAGCAGCTTCTCGACGGCCAGTGAAGGACACTAGGTTTCTTCTCTCAGAAACTAAAACCTGCGCAAACGCAATTTAGTACGTTCGGACGTGAACGCCTTGCCATCTACCTTGCCATGAGACACTTTAGGTACATCCTGGAAGGTCACGAGTTCCACGTCCTAACGGACCACAAGCCCTTGACTTAAGCGTTTCATGACAATCACACAGCCTACTGCTCCCGAGAAATATGACAACTCGCCTACATCTCAGAGTTCACTGTAGATTTTCGTCACATCAAAAGAGAAGACAACTCAGCCGCGGACGCTCTTTCCTGCGTCGAAGCACTTTCGGCACTCTCTGGAGAAGTAGACTTCGAACGCATCGCTGCCGCGCATCGAGAGGACCCTGAATTGAACAACCACCCTGAGACACTGAAGTCTGGTGTCGAAGCGGATTCCCCTTCCTCACTGCACCGGCACCATCCTCTGCGACATGACCGTGGGACATCCTCGACCTTTCGTCCCATTGGTACTTCGTCGGCAGGTCTTCGACCACCTCCACAACATCAGCCACCCGGGTATCCGAGCCACGCAGCGACTGGTTACAGCTCGATATGTGTGGCCTAAAATGAACGTGGATGTACGAGGTTGGGCCAGGAGCTGCCTTCAATGTCAGCGCTCTAAGGTGAGCCGACACACCGTCAAACCCTTGAAACCATTCCGTGCCCCCTCGGCACGGTTCGACCATGTTCACTTCGATCTCGTGGGCCCACTGCCATTATGCCGAGGCTTCACGTAGTACATCCTGACTTCCGTCGACCGCTACACCAGGTGGCCCGAAGCTAATCCTCTGGCCGACATCACTGCCAAGACACTCGCCAAGACCTTTATCGAGATCTGGATATCCCGCTTCGGATGTCCATCCACCGTCACTACGAACCGGGGACGACATTTCGAATGCATGCTGTTTGCTGCCTTAGCCCAGCTCCTCGGCACGCACCACGAGCGCACTACCTCATACCACCCGTCAGCCAACGTCATGTTAGAAAGGTTACACCGAGAGCTCAATGCAGCAATCACTGCCCGAGATGGACGACTCAACTGGGTTGATCATCTCCCATTCGTCCTTCTCGGCATTCGATCCGCCCTCAAACAAGACCTTGAATGCACCTCAGCTGAATTGGTCTATGGATCGACACTCCGGCTCCCTGAAGAATTCTTCGACATTACCAAATGCACTCCAACAGTTCCACACCAAGCGTACTTCGACGACTTGAGGCACTTTATTCAAGAACTGCAGCCCACACAACCTCGGATGCCCCGTTCTCAGAAGGTCTTCGTGAGTCAAGATCTGAAAACTTCCACGCAGGCATTCGTCATGAAAAGAAGTTAAAGAGAAAGTCTCACGCCACCATACGATAGACCTTTTAAGATACTCGAGCGCACCGGGAAGACCATGACTCCTGACATTAACGGACACCAAGAAATCGTCGCGATGGACTGAATCAAACCAGCATTTCAGGACTCAAATTCTCATCCCTCATACTCAGAGCCACTTTTAACACTCCAGAAAAGCAACAAACCAAGAAGTGTTTCATGGGCCACATAACTCCCAACACCCTTTTACTTATTATTGCCCCCATTGGATCAACTACAATTTTATTTGTATTTCGGTGATCCATGCTGCCAGGGGGGAGCCCTGTAGGAGCCAGCTGCGAGGGATGAAAGCCATTTTTTATCTTTTTCTAAGCTCGCTGCGCGAGCTTTCTGATGCCCGAGAAATAAAAACGAACAGTTCGAGTCAGAACACCGTGGAGCTCGGACGTCTTTCCCAAACTCAGTATGTGCGTTTACGCGACGATGAGTTTCGGCTGTCTGCATTAGTGTGTGAGAAATCAGAAAATCCCGGCAGACTGCACCAGTCTGTAGTGCACATATTGAAAGAAGAAAAAAAAAGCGTACTGGGACGATAGATGGAGGGGAACATGCTAAGCTTTTTTTTTTTTACGTGAGAGAAGCAACTTTTGATACGTGAGACTTAAGGCCGCGTAGAACTGTAAAATTGTATTCTGATATGACGGGTTTTCACCACCGCAATCAAGTATGTAAAAAAGGCATCTCAACCAAAATATAATTTTTTATGATAACGTTTCTCAAAAAAGAACCAGGATCACGATATCTGACAACATTGCACTGCCTTTTTTGTGAATTCATTTGATTCCACTTAAGGAACAATTGTTATGCATACGAACGATAGGGCTCTGAACAGACCAACCGAAGACGCGTTTGAGGCACCCTACTTATAGACCTTTGATTGAATCGCCCTCTGCGCGCTGCCTTCTTTCTATGCTGAGGTGTGGAACGCCTTTTGAGCGTGTGCTGTTGCTCTGCTGTGGAGTATATCAGACGCTCTGCATGCAGTGTTGTGCCCGTTACCGAAAGTAAGTAAAGAAATAGCGTTACTCGTTAGATTGGAAAAAAGCTAACGCGTTACAGTGCTCCGTTACCTCTTTTGCAAATGTAACGAAATACCGGTGTCGTTACTTGCCATGACTAACGAACGTTACTTTTACGATAGTTTGGCGTTACTTTGTGTTTCACTGTTAGTACACTACGACTGTTAGTATATGACTGTAGACCCTCAATTCACAAATGTCTCCACAAGATTGTCGAACACTTCTTGAGAAACGGGAGCTTGATGCATACGGTCGATCTTCCTCTGCTTCAGCAAGGGCGTGTCGGGAAAGTTGGTTGTAGTCTCAATCTTTCGTTTCTTTGAGATTACCGCGAACTCTGATTGCTTCTGCGAATGGAGGGACTGGCGGAAATGAAAAACAATTAGGACTGATGCGAAGCACCGCTTTTAATGTCTAGTTATCAGTGGTGTGGAACAACGAAATATTAACTAAATAAACTGCATCACGAATTGGTATACAAAAAACTCTCTAAATAAATCATAAACTTAAACAAATATTTAATAGGCGTGTTTGAATATAACTGCCATGATTGATTTACCCTCCTTCTGAAATATACAGGTAAACTAAACTAAGCCGTTGTTCATAGACGTTTTGCTAGCTTATATTAATGATCATTGTGAGATGTAGCTGAAAAACTGTGACACAAAAAACGATCTCGAAAGAAATGTGCGTTCTTTTGACTAAGAAAGTTTAACGACGACATTTTAACTGAAAAAAAGTAAGTGGCATTGAAGAATAACTCACCTTAATGTGTTTTTTTCAAATTAGAGTTCGACGCCCTGGGTGTGCTCAGCAGCTTGAGCTTCGGCATACAGAGCTGACATTTAAACAGCAAATTGTCTGATTTCGCTTCCCTCCGTTTGAACATAGCACTTAGCGCGGGCCATAATAACGGAGTTTCGGTGGCCACTGCCATCTTCCACGAAACCTGAGTGCGAGATGGCAGTATAAGGGGCTTTTATAACAAGTGTTACATAAGGGCCTTGTTAGTTAGAGGCACACGTCGCATGACAGAAGCAACTGTACAGTACATGGACTGCTCGCAAACAACCCGCTTATAGCCACACCGGTTTAAGTCACAGTCCGGTTTAGGCTACACAAGCAACGAAACGAGGACACCAATCGCTTATGATAACCAATAATTATAACCAAAATAGATTATTGGTCATTATAAACGAAGTATAGCGCCGGCCATAGTTTTGGTTATAATCGCATGCATACTCATAGTACCTTTACGTGTATATATTATTAGAAAAGGTAGCGAGCGTTTATAAGCTCTTTACCATAAGCTTCTTTTTCAAGCCCAAAAAGCAGAGAAATGTAGAGATTATCCTTTCTGTTGTTGACAGAGTGAGAATTTATTTATTTTGAAGAGAAGGATTTGACCTGGTGGAGTAGCTAGGGACGATTAGGCAGAATCCTTCGAGCGGCGGCAGACTGTTGCCTTCTGAGCGGATGTCTCTTTCCAGCGAGACGGCTGCTCCTTGAGGGCACGGCGACGGTGACTTTGTAGCTTCAATACAAAGACTGCACCAAGGACGCTTAGAAATTCCGCAAAGCCATGACCTCGCGTCTTTTGAGCCCGGTCGTGGGTGCGTTGAAAGTGTCTTCCAAGAGAGTTTGAAATGACGCCGTTTATACATAGCTTTGTTGGGGTTTCTTTGCCACTTTTTATAGTGCGCACAATAAAAATTATTTTGCTTTCAAACTATCATGCGCCCATTTTTAATCTGAAGTAACGAGTAGCGGGTAACGTAATTTGCTAGGAGATACCGTAAAATGATAACGACATTACTTTACTCGTTACTCATATGGGATTCTAACGAGTACGTTAGTACGTTGCTAAAAAACTAATGCGTTACCAGTAACGTCGTTACTTGTAATGCGTTAGTTACAACACTGTGCGGATGCGTTCTCAGTTCAGCGGCTCCGCATCCGTTGCCCGGGTGATAACTGATGGAAAGGTTTATACCCACCAATATTTTCACATTTCATAATGACATAAAAAATAGAGAAATGTTTACACACGGACACTAAAATAGAGGCAGGAAATGTGTTTCTAAATACTATCACGACACGTTGTATTACGAGAGAGCCTTTCCTTAGTGCTTGTCTGTGCCTATAATGAGGGGGAAGCGTACAAAAGTAAATACTCACAACGCTAGACACCTCAGCGCCTGACAAATGCCGCTATCAGCAAACGAGAGAAATATAGCGAGACTTTGGTCGTAGATGTTTAGGAAATGTTTGCCTGCTATATAGAGAGGTGTATGGTTTTTCTTGTTTCTGTTACTTTTCTAGTTCTTGTATATCCTATGTTGTCGGCCTTATATATTCTGTATCGCATACGGCAACTTAAGTCGTTCTTTTATTTCATCTTTAAAACCCTTTGATGGAGCTTTTGGCCAGAATTGAAATGTGACACGCGTTTTGTCCGCACAGGTAATAAAAACAGGCTTTTTTAAAAGCCACATAAACTCATGCTGAATCACATTCCTAAACTCTGTTCACGGCTCTAGGAATGTTTAATCGGTTTTCTTCTGCTATGCAATAACAACTGTGTCTATTTTGAGAACTTCGTAATTTCGCCACACTGTCAGATGGCATTACAAGTCACAAATATCGAGCAAGTTATGAGAGATCTGAGGTCAAACCAAACATTCTGGGAATCTGACGGCGGAAAAATATAAATATGAACGTAGGTCAAAGAAACATCTCGCTTTCTTTGTCAGTGAACAAATCGGAGTTGGTCAGAGTTGCCGCAAAGGGAATCATAAAATACCTGAAGTTTTGTGCAGTATCGAACTCCTACTAATTCTTTACAAATACGCCTAGAATTATGGTTTCTGGGCAATTCTTTGTTTAGAAATGTTGCAACGTAATAATAAAATCAGATCGTTTCCCTGGCACATTTTGCAACCCACCATTCCGACGCTTCTCGCACCATTTTCCTTCGCCCAATGAGGCAGTTCGGCTCAAGATTAACCATGCCCGTTACAACGACCACAAACTCGTAAAAGCCACACCAACAGACTAGAAGTTGTTCCGACTTTTATGACAGCAGAACAAGCGAACAATTTTCGCCATTTACAGCAACCCGAGACGACAGCGGCCGTCGCACAACATTCTTCCTCTCCAAAAGCCCCGCAAACAACTCAAGGTGTCTGACACACGACAAAGAGCGAGTGAAGCGGCAGCAAACACACGTCGTCGCAATGCGTAATGAAAAGAGAAAATGAAATCACATCACGCTGACACAAACTCAACACAAAATTTCTGCGGGAAGAGTGGCCCTGGCCGTTCGTCAAAAAGACGTCTGGCCAGGACACAGTGCTTCAGCACCGTTCAGGAAACAAACAAACAATTTCCTGGCGAAGTGAACACGCTCAAGAACGCGGCCCTTGTCGCGAGTATCGCTGTGAGTGCGAGGAACGCCGTCGCTGGCGGTGACGAGCACCAGAAGCCCATAACGGTGAAAAAGACGCGGCTCTGCTCGCTTTTTTCGTCGTCATCGTGACCGTTTTAGTTGAAGCAGGCTTCTCCTCTAAACGCGCCACGGGGAAACGACGCATGGGAGAAAATTAAGTGCCTGCTTCGGTGGTGGCGGAGTGAGGCAAGACGTCGTCGTGCGTGAGAACCCACCGGATGCGGTGAGATTTAAGTGAGGAGCAACTCTCACGGACTTCTGCACTGGCGGTCTTGAAGGGAAAGCGTCGGTTGCCAAGCCAGATAATGTTTATTGTTTTGTTATTTGGCCGTTGCATTCTTCAGGCTTTTATGTTAAGTATGGCGCCACCTTTTGTGCTGCGCTTCTTATGGCGAATTATGGGACGTCCGTACCGTGAGACGCGAGCGCCAGCGAGCATAATTGGCGAGCCGCCTTGACGGAAATTAATTATATAATGCAAGTTTCATGAGGTAGAGAATGTTCGGCTATGTGCCACTGCAGCCCGTTACCTTCCCGTAACACAGCGATAACTGTTCGTAGAGTTTCGGGTAGTCTGCAAGTATACTCCGTTTCACGATAGATAGGCGAACTGTGGAGGCTACGGCCTCCGAGACCCAATAAGGGCGTCGGAGGGAGGCACGTGACAACACATCACGGGAGTGCTTGTGTCACTGCGCCGAATGCGATTCCCGGAGGAACCGACTCTCGACTAAAATCCAAAAACTGTCGTCTGCCGCAAAACTAATCACATTCGGATGAACGTCGTTTGCTGCAACATTGCCGTCCGCTACAGTAGCGAGCTCTTCTGGTACAATTCATGAGACAACCATACGCTCAATTTACTTGAGAATCTGTTGGAGGTGCGACGTTTTGAGCGGAAAACGGTCGACTGCAAGGCCGCAATGGTTCAAACATCGTTTACAAGCCACATTGCACTGGAAACATGGTTTATCCGAATTAGCTATTGTTGAAAAGTCACATGTCTGCGTCTTTCTTTCGTGTCGTACATCGTAGTTTTGACAGAGATGCAGTCGGGCGAGTTCAGTTGCCGATAAAATAAAGAGGACTGGCACTACTTTCTGTCGCGGATGGCGCTGTTGCTGTGGCTCTAACGTGACCTCCATGGCTTCGAACATTGAGTGTCGTCATGTGCCTTGTTCCGATGCCCTTATTGGGTCTTGGGGGCCGCAGCTTCCACAGTTCGCCAAGTCATCGCGAAACGGAGTATAGTGAACGACCCGCGTTCCGATTCGTCTTGTTCCGCGGGAAAGCACCGAGCGTGTATCCATCACGAGACAATTCATGAGACAACCATACGCTCAATTATGTGTTCAGCAAAATTGAGTGACTCATAACGGAGACTCGTCCGCCATCAAAAAAACAAAAAAAACAAAAAAAACAACGTTGGACGAAAGCCGCGTTCGCGATTGACGGAAGATTGTTGTAGCTGAGCACAGGTTGTCTTGCTTTCCCTCTTTTAGGAGCAATGTAAGGAGTGTTTATGAGACGTTCATTGTACGTGGTATCTAGAAGCTGTAAGCTCTCTCTGTTAATTCGTGCTTCCATTTACTTCTTTATGAAAGTAGTTCAGACTTGGGTGATACGAATGCGAATCCAGAAACGTTCTTATTGCTCCTTTAAAAATAATGTGAGCCTGAATTGAGCAGAAAAAAAAATCCGCATCTGAGAATATCTCGTGAACCACTCGAGTGGTTAAAAAATCCTTGTTCTGGCGCTTTAAATGTTCACCCAGCCGAAAGGAATCTGCCTATCCCGAAATGTGTTTTTTTTTTTTGCTCGATCTCACAGGATTCTATAGGCAATTGTATTTAGCACCAGGAATATTAGAGGTTTTATGTGTTGAGTGCGTCCCAAGGCAACCGCACACATATATCATAAGTGCAGAAAAAGGCATACCTCACATTAACCAATTTCATATGTACGCGTGAAATATTGCGAATGAGCGATGACAGATTATTGAATCTTCTGCTTCGCCTATTCATAATAAGGCGCACACTCACAAGGGGCAGCCTTCTGGCAATGGAATGACGATGCAGTCGCCACGCCGCAGCTCATCCTCTGCGGCCGGACCTTGAGCCATAGATTCCAACTTCTCAGGTGGCGTTAAATTAACAGTGTCGGCCTAGAACACTCAAATTCAGAGAGTTTCGAACCGATCGAGCGTGGTCACGTTGTTTTTGGTTCGAGTTTGCAATACGAGCTGCGTGGAGGCGCCAAAAGGGTTAATCGTCTGCAGGCGTCTCAGGCTTCCCACCCGAAAAAAGCAGCGCATGCACAATCGCGATCGATCGGCGCCCGTAATTTAAAACTGCACTCTATTTGTTAAGTTGCTCCCTTTCTCAAATATTGGCTTTCTATCTCGACCTGTTGGGAGGACTTCACTTTCTGAGTTTGGACAAGCCAAACGCCACGAGCGTTTTGTCCAAGTACGATGGCTGTGTTGGGCCGGACGCACGTGCCAAGTAGTTCGTGTTTTTCTATGTGTTTTCTTCTAGTAAACCATAAAGTTGTGAGTCAGTGCCTGCTCGTAACAACAATAATTCTTGCGCGAATGTGCTAGGCATTTTTCACAGGAGAGTTGAGAGAGGGAAAAGAAGGCGAAGCTTTCTGTCTTTTTTTTTATGTACTGTACCACCATGCTCTCCAAAACGTTGTACAAGTTACGCACCCTGTTAAAACCGAGGGCGATCCCAAATAGATTTCATACAAGTACCCCTTCAATACGAAGGCAATGTGCTGCAAAATATCAAATTTGGTAACTCGCAGCACATTTCTACATTCATTTATAAGCTTCTCAACTTTTATGTGCCTTCTAATTCCAAGGAATATTTTATGTATAGCAAGCGTTTGAGCAGGTAAGTTTGGTAGTAGTAGCCATCTGAGTGGTGTGTCTCTCGAATCATTCGCCAATACGTGCTTCTTTGGCCAACTGCAGCAGGCACGGAACTCATGGTATATCAGTCTATCGTAATACGTCGCGTACTTTTTTTTCCTGACATAATCAGAACGCCACGGCGTATTTGGCTTACTCCCTGCCTCCACCATGCGCTTGCTACCCCCCGGTGGGCATTCACTCCGCCTTTATGTTCGAAGCACGAGAGACGAAAAAGTGCTATCGAAGGTATGCGGCGAGAACGACAGAGAGAAGGGAGACAAGACTGAGTGAGGTCGTCAGAAAGCTGAGCTCTGGTTGGAATTATAAGTGGGTATACCAGGAGCACAGAATATTCACAGAGTACCGAAACTCCCACACTTCGCTTCAGAGCAAAGTCTTGGCGCAGCAGACGCGATCCCCAATATGGCGGTCGAAGCGAAGCGAGTAAAGTTTAGCTTTCGGTCTCGTACGAGCTGTTCAATTTACGTTCCTGGCCTGTGGCGACGCTGCTGTGTTTTTATTAAGTTGTTTTCTTCGTTCCGAGCGGTACCTCGGTGTCTCGTCTCACTCTCTCGCATCGAAACACATCGAAGTTTAGTGTTAGGCTTAGCGGCTGAGGCGTAGAGTTTGAAACAAAGCACCGGCATAATCGGAGCTAGTAAACGAGACACAAATCTTCTTTGTCAAACAACGTTAGTGGCTACATGATATAAAAAAACTAGAGAAAAATACCTTTTTGTCCTAATTCATTAATATTCAGAGCTCCCAGGCGTGCGTACCAGCCATAGCCGTTGTAACGCGGAAACGTTTTATGTACATGTTATGTTTTTTGGGGCCAATCCACAAACTGGCCGACTAGAAACTTCCGCAGTGGGTTAGATCAGCCAATAAAAAATGGATTCTGCGGTCTCGACTTCTGGCAAGCCGACTGAATGGAATTCGGTACTATGGGAACAATCAGTGACTCTAGGTAGACCTAGATCTCACAGCCTTTGTATCCACTACACTCGTCAAACGCATTAGAGCCTGAAGTGACGGCTTCCGGAGTTTGGCTTTCCAACTCGAACTCGTTCGACGAGTGCAGTAAAGAAAAGGGCAGCCTTTGTCTTCATTGCATTCGTCGAACGCGTTGAAACACGGACCGCAGGCACCCGGCGTTTGGCTCTTGCATACTCGCAGAGATGCCTTTTTTTTTTTGTTAGAGCAGCCGCGGTGCGTTTCTTGATAATTTGCCGCGTACTGCTGCTTCGAAAGCATCCGCGCCAAGCTGTGCACGAGATTCCAGCTAACAAGCCAAGCCGGTCAGGGCTGGCATGGCTGGCTGCACTTGCAGCGGGAAAGAAGTATTCGCCAATCTCGGAAGCGGCGGCGCATGCTGCTTTTTGTGGTAACTTTCTTTATCCGACTAACGAACGGTAGGGTGACCGATTATCGCACAACAGTTTTGACCCTTGCGAGAATGTTACAATTAGGTGCACTCGAAAAAGAAGACCCGTGCTCATTAAAGGCATGTCGCGCCGAGAAGTTTGCTGAATAATGTAAAATACCAGGAGCCGTATAATTCAAGCTTTCTGATGTGGAATAATCGTTTACTTTGACCTTTGCGAAAGAGCAAGAGTTGGGTATTATGCTGAATAAACACAAAGCGGTTTTCCGGTTGTCGAATGACATTCTTGAACACGAAAAGCCGGTAGCACGGCCGAAGCTCTATGGGTGGCATTAATGCCTCATTCACACTGGTGGTTGAACCGCATTTGCGAGGAGGCTCACGTGTATTTGATGACGAAAACGAGCGAACCCGCTTTGCACTTGCGATTCGAGCGCCATTGTAAAAGCAGCATAAACGAAAAGTGGTAGACTTCGTGCTTGACCTGAGTTGGCGACATCTCTCTAGTATGCCGCGACGCATGGAACAAATAATGGCAGTGCATGGTAATTTTAACGTTCGCTTGGAGAAGTCAGCTAGCAGGAGCAAATGCTTATGCAATTTTAAATCTGACTAAAGAAATCAATCTTAAGGTCGGAATCGGGTGAAGAGTGTTCCAGCAAAAGCGGCGCGTGCCGCCGAGTAAGCTTGCAAGTTCGGCTAATCCTCCCGTGTCACTGATTGACAGGCGCCGACTGCCAGGCCAGCGCAACTTAGAGCGAAGCTTCGGCGCAGCTAAGCACGGATGCTTCCGAAGCGGCACCACACGGCAAGTTATTGAGAATCGCAGCGCGGCTGCCGGAAACAAAAAAAATCGGCATCTCTGCGAGTATGGAAGGATGCATATCCGTCAAGCTGTAGTTTCGACAGCAGACGGCGCAGCAATGCATATCGGCTACCGCTCCCGTGGTCCAGACACTTTTGTTCCCGACTGTGCAACTAACTATTTGAACAAAGACATAACAGGTACTTCCAGTATAGCACTGAATGCCTCGACTCCAATTATCGCATTCAATACGTTCATGTAAACAGCATACACCGTTAGGGCCCTGCAATGCATTCAAGTCTCTAGACCAGGGTACCTATGCTACACAACGTGACCAAGTGTGACCGAGGAACCAGGGCAACGCCATCTGCTGCGATTTGTCAGTGGCGCGGAACTGACCTATCGTAACAGAAAACGTTGTCCTGGTTCCTTGGTTCCGCTTGGTCTCTCGGTGTAGCATAGGGCCCTAGGGGTCTCAAACACGACTTTCATGGATTCAGCCCCCAAGCACCCCGCGGTTGCGAGCCCCCGTTCCCTTGTCTCGAGCGCCGCATGTACTATAAATAATTTATTTATATCGTCAATTTATTTCCGCTCAAAAAGGAGCTCAGCGCTGTTTACGCATTTTGCACTATTGTGCCTTTTTTTTTTTTGACCAAGTATTGTTTTCTCTAAATATTTGCTTCCTCAGGCTTACGTAAATCCCCCGGAATGGCAATATCATTACTGGGTATACAAGTGCGAGGTATTTGCTCATGGAGGCCCCTCGGCTGCGTGAACTCTTGCACAGCAAGAGCAATGGCCAAAGATAAAGCTATGAACACGGGCATGTAGCTGTCGGACAGTACCTTTAAAATGCACAAATTTTCTTATAATGCTGCAATAAAAATTGTCCGAAAAGCAAAAACTGCTGCATGAAATCTTTTTTCTATGCCTGTTGAGCCTGGTGGACTCTTTCACAGGGCAAGGATGGTGCGCTTGCTCTCGCTCTATTGAAGACTGCCTGTACTGTGGTATGGTTGTGTTTTAAATCTTTTTATGACAAGGTGTGGGCGCAAAGTAGTCACATATGCAAGCAAGAACCAAAGAGGGCAAAACGATGAGCTCACAGAAAGCATAAGGTTCCTTGTCTGAAAATCTCCACGGTGTCGCTGGGACAGTCAGCTGCTTTGCACCGCAAAACACCAGTGCGGTTTGTTTATTTTGGTTGCCCAAAAGAGCCAAAATGTTGCCCCCCACCTCCCACCCCGACTCCGTCGGCCCTCTTCCTTTCGGGGGTTGTCTATCTGGCCCCCAGACTCGAATAAATTTGAGAGCCTTTCTGTAGACAGTGGTGGATGAAGACGGTGAATGCGCATTCATACAGAGAATTATGGGAAGGCGCTCATTTCGGGAGCAGGTGAACTGCTTAGAAATAGGTGGCGGTCATTCTGATCGACGGGGAGCAATATTGGACGTGGTTTTGGGTGTTGCCCGCATTAATCTTCTGAGAACCAACACTAGCTTTTATTGCCATAACTGAGCTGAATACAGCTGAGCTGCTCGGTAGGGACGGCCCCCATGTAGGCTTTGTGATTCACGACTTGCATGTTGGAAGGAACTTTTAAATTCTTCATAGCATTCACAGGTGGAGCTGAAAGCTCCGAGAAGAGTTCCTGTATATGCTCCCTACGGGAGCCACAGTTGCGCGTCTGTTTTCCACGGGCCGCTGCGCCGCTATTCGCCGAGATCCGATCACGTGAGGAGCCGTACCAAATGCCGCGCAGGAAAGTAGACGTTGCACGCACCCCGGTGTACGTTCCCCTGCTTTTGAGTGCGCCACGCGCCTCGGACGCGCGGTGCCGCTATTCGCCAAATTAATAGTCACGTGAGGAGCAGGATCAACCTGCCGTGCAGGAAAGACGGCGCTACGGCATTGAACACGCGCAACTTTGGCTCCCGTAAGGAGCATATAGAAACTCTACGAGCACTGGTACCGCAGAACGAGCAGCACCCACCTCCGTGCTTATGTCGGAGACTCTCAGCTTCATGGTTCGGCCGTGGTTGGCACGGTCTTGCGCGGTGAGGTACGGCGGTGCCCTGTGAGCAGTTGGAAAAGATCTCGTTCGCCAGGGCGTGGGCACCTACGTCCTCTCTTTTCCAGAGTAAGGTTAAAATCTGGTTTTTAAGCCTCGTGCGACTTCTTAGTAACTGCGCAGCGGTACTATCAGTCGTAAGCAGTAACAAGAGATTCAAATCTGTTTTGCCTCTCCGGTCACAAGCAGTCAAAAGTTTGTGAAACAGCCATTACAAACGTTTCATTTCAGTTTATTTCTACCCCTAAAATGAGACCAGCTTTGAGCAGTCAAAGCAGGATCACCGAAACTTATAGTTCGGACCAACATCCTTATGCGATCTCTTAATAGGGTATTCGCACGACAAAGTTCCTCCCCGAGCAGAGGATTAACCGACATCATGCTTTGAGGTCACGTACTCCGCGTCACTGATGTTTAGAAATCCCCCGAGCTCCCGAGGGCCCTAGGGGACTTTGTGACCGGCCTACAAAATATCCTTTGTCTCGTCGGAGCGACTAGACCCCTCCTTTGTCCCCCTGCTTTTAGGGATGGATCGCAGTTAACGACATTTAGGTGGGCGCCTTTTTAAAAAAAACAAAAATTATATGCCTTTTGTTTTATAAGTTCCCGAAGGTAGCCAGCAGGTTCGAAAACGAAAAGACTCCCGCAACTCCCACTCAGTTGTGCGAATGCTCACTTGGATTTTCTGCACTGATTCCTCGTTCTCGTTCTTTGCTTTCTCGCAGCTCTACGACATACTTGGTTTTCTCCAGACATAATGATCTCTCGTGCGAGTGCACCATTATGCATATTCACAAGGCGATCAAAAGCCTCTTAGCTGCACCAGCAGTTTCTTTGAAGCTCACTACGGATACAGGCATTGCATTAAAATGACTTTTTTTCTTCTTTTTTAAAGCCGCACTAAACTACTTTCTACGATATTCTACTTGCGGTCATAAATTTAGGCGTGTCTGCAATAGTTCCCGAGGAATCGATTTCTGATTCTGATTTAAGTAGCGATAGTGGTGATATATTGATTTATTACTATAAATAGACCATCGAAGAAAGTGGTTAAGTGCCTTTTTAACCTTTTAACACACAATTGCTGACCAACATATTAAAGGAGGCTCCTCTGTTTATATGCAATTTTCTACGTAATCAGTCCGTCAACATGACCGTCAAACTATATCTTTGATCTGATATAGATGTTTGGTATAGTATCCCCACCACGTTAGCGGATAGTTAAAATAATAGCTGCAAGGCTACGTCCTTTCTATCATATCTATGTGTCGGTGCTAAAATTTGGGAAGCAAGTGCTTTCTTGTGCCCCTTGTAGGTTGCTCTTACACTTCCGTTTGTAGAGCAGGGTTTAGCGGAGTTACGGGGTATCTTTTTTTGGTGGTAGTCCTTGTGCGAGCCACAGTTTCCTATGGCATAAAAACATTGTTTGGTCAACTGACACTTAACTTGGTGTTGTGAGCTAAGCAGGTTGTAATGGCCATGCTCATATTCTTTATCAATGCATTCTAAATATATAGACGTTATTGTCTTATTGGCTACTAATCGTAAGTCGGCTTTGTTACAACCTTTTGTTCTCTGATCCCGAGTTATCAGGTTGTAAACCAGACCGAGGTGCCTGCAATTTGACTGAGGCTTACTGTGCTGCAAGGTCCATCTATCTTCCCAATACCTGGGTGGTTGAGACGAATCTTCAAAGCTCAACTCTAATTAATTGTAGGACTTTATTCTTATTTGTTGCTCTAAGTGATGGCTTCTTTTATGCTTTGTATTTTCAGAAGTGGAACTTCAACTCCTTCAGCTGGTGCTGCAAGCCTGCTAGCACAACTTGTGGCCCAAGTACTAGGATGAAGAGATAAAAGCACGGTTCTAGTGAGAGGACTAGTGGCCCTTGCACGGTAGAGAACCGGATAGGGCAGTCATCGGAGCCATTTATGCTCCACTCCTATTAGCTCCGAGATGCATCGGTGGCACCCTTTCATGGTTTCCATCCGTGACGTCACAAACAGAATTTGCCTTGTCCTGATTGGCAATATTTGCCTCTACCTCCCTGTGATTGGCAGGATTTTCCTTCCTGCCAGCCGGAGATTAGGCAAGCATTATTAGCATAGAGGAAGCCATGGTTCGGCGAATCGCAAACCGCAACTACTGCCATGCTTTTGGTCACGCACGTTGATTAAATTCCGCGTCACTAGTTGTGTGAAGTGTAAGTGAAGTAACCCCAGGAAAAAAAAGGGCAAGCACTAGGAAGGCGGGACAGGAGAAGAGGGCGAAGGGAGGAAGGGAGAGCACTAGGAACCTAAAAGAGGAGAGTAGGTTTCTCTTCTCCCCAGCCTTCCTAGGGCTTGGGCTTTCTTCCCTCGTCTGGCGTTGCCTTCGTCTGTACTGCACGTAACTATAGTCCATTACAACTCAAGAAGGTAAGGCGAGGGAAAGGAAGGCCGGGGAGGAGGAAGCGGACGGAACGCTAGAGAGCAAAGGGGGAACTTCCTCCTATCCTCTCCAGCGTTCCGTCCACTTCCTCCTCTCCTCTCCAGCATTCCGTCTGCTTCCCCCTCCCCGGCCTTCCTTTCCCTTGCCCAACCTTCTTGAGCTGGAACTTAGTATAATGAAATGGAGTATAGAGGACATGTTGCGTTTTGAAACTATCAAGACACATGAAAGATTGATAGGACGTCCCTAGTTGGTATCTTTATTTTTAATCTTTAGTGAAATAGACCCATCTTACCTAGCGTTCGGCGCATGTGTGAAGCCGCCATAACTTTAGTTAACAAGAGGCAGGTGGCAGTGCTTTTAACACCTCGTGCCGTCTCGTGCTTTGGACGCGCAGAGCTCCAGCGAGGTTGGGGCACGTGCAGAAAAATGAAAGTTTCCTCGATGCATTGCGGCAGCGGTGGCATAGACAAACTGGCCGATGAAATCTGTCTATTCCAACTAAAAAAAATTGAAATTATTTGTATAAGTTAGGTAATTCCTTGTTCAATATCTGACAAATATAATTGTTAGATGTACATCCTCGTATTAGTTATGCGTTAAAACCTGTTCACACATACACCAAACCTATGCTAAAGGCACCTGAATCTTGTGATGCCTTAAAAGTGAACGGTTAAGTCGGTTTGGGGATACATCACGCTACGATTTACAACAGAGGTACCTAAAGGTGGTGGAATCACTGATTCAAAAGTTTAAAGAACAAACTTACCTGAGTAAATGGTAAAAAGTTATAACTATTTTTTCTACCTACGGCGTCCTTGTGTTCTAACTGTGCATCGTTTGACCGGCTCAATAACCGACAGGTGTGGGTTATCGGCCCCAGAGGCTCGTCGCTGCTCAGCAGCCGCCCAGTCGCACCAAAACCAGACAACCTTTTTGGGTCACACACGCTGCACACTTTTACGGTGCTGTAATTGTGATAACATTATTTTCTTTTCACTCCCAATAAAACACATTAAATGGACACAAAACTATAAACACCGATGGTTTGTCGAGTAATTTGAGCTGCATCTGGTGTGCTTTTGGCGTGACCGTGGAGCTACTGAGCTGCCGTAAGACGCCGGTGCCGTTGCCGCCATCTGTCGGTTGATGTGCCAGTCGGACGGTGCGCATATAGCACACGGGTGACGTAGATAGACAAAACCAGCCGTGTTTTTACTTTTTACTCGGGTAAGTTCATTCTTTGAACTTTTTTCTGTGATGCTTTCACGACCTTCAGGCACCTCTGTGGTAAATTGTAGCGCGATACATTGTGAGGCCAATTTATGTGGTGATTTGAAAAGCTTTGCACAGGTTCGGGACCTTACGATACAGCAGTACTGTTAGTAAGTGCTGGGAATAGTTCGGATTTTACTCTTTTGTTAATGATCCGACAGTGATACACTGCTGTATTAGTCCTAAGTAAAGTTCAAGTCAGCACTGTTTGACTGTTTATTTTGCGCTGTGTCTACATGGGAACTATTCTTTATAGATATTTCTCAAAAAGTTGGTAACTCTTGCATGTTTGCAGTGCACACTATTATGATAATGGGAGGGCTTTTGCTTCTTTCGCCCAGTGGTAGTGCGAGAGTGAAGGAACATATATTTTTCAGGAGTAAATAGCTATACTACGTTTCAGCTTAGGTCCGAGCGCGGCCGATGTTATGAGCCGAAGGGCCAGTCAAACCGCGAAAGAGGCACAACATCATGGCGTGCTCTCTGCAGTTGATAGGACAAGCCGGGCCGGTATTCACCGTCTATCTGTGCGTGCTCTTCCGCCGGCTACACCTATCAAGCACAGAGAGCACGCCATGACGATGCGCTTTTTGCGCTGTTTGATTGGCCCCTTGGCTCATAACATCGTCCGCGCTCGGACATAAGGTGACACGAAGTATAGAAATGTATATTAATTTCAAACTCTTAAGTTTAAATGCTTAAGATAATACAGGTATCCTACAGTTTTTGCCATGGGTCGTTTTATTTGGTCTGACTTTTCAAAAGCTTGCAATATGCTGTCGATGTTTCAGGCTTTGAACTTTTTTACATGATTGATGACATTTTTGCCGGACAGTCACTCACTCTTAAAGTTACTGAGGTCATTAAAATAGAAAAGAAAACTAGCACAAAAGGGTAGATAGTTATAAAAATGTTTGATGTGAACTGTTAAAAATAAGGGTGCATTTTGTCCTTTCTTTTTTTCTTTTAAAGAGTTACTGCAACAAAATTATAGCACTAATTTTATTTCTGCCCACACCACGGAGACACCAATTTTTTAGCTTAAAAAGACGCCGAAACAATATTTCAAAAAACAAAATTCTGTCACATCACACCCCATAAAAGCAGCACCGCTCCACTGAAGCATGGCGGCAAGCTGTGTGCGCCCGAGCCCTGTCTAACTTGACTAAACCGAATTCCTCTTTCTTCTTTGCGCCTCTTCAACTCCCGCGGAGAGCGGGGAGGGACAACTCAAACGGCCAGCTTGTAGTGCATAGACGCTATGAAGTGGCGAAGCTCACATCCACGCGAGTTCCCATATAACATTGACTGAAGGAAAACCCGACGTGACGAACGCGGAAGCTCACAACCACGCCAACCCCCATGTAGCCTGGACTGAAGGAGAAACAGACGTCACAAACGCGATCCATATCGGGAGATCTTCTGAGACATTTGATTTAAATAATGTTTTCGGGTCTTTTTAATAAAAAAATTGGTGTATCCATTGTATGGCCAGAACGTGGCGAATCAGCTCAGGATCTCGGCTCTAAATGTGCCTTTTGGTGTTCGCTTGTTCGCAGATATTTTAAGGAGTTTGCTCTGAAGGCCGTTTTAATGACCGTCTGATGCGGTATAAGCCAGTTTGCTTCCAAGGCAACATGAGCTCTTCACTTGTGCAAGAAATGTACAGAATGTGTGGAATAAATACATTTTTTGCATGATGCTACCTGCTTATGCCTTTCCTTTCACACATCCTGACTTTGAACAAACCCTTAAAGGTAGCAAGAAAATACTCTCAGAAATCACAATTGAAACTCTTAGGTGGATACCAAGGAATACATCCGTAAGTACACAAAACTACCAGGAGGATGTGAGAGAATACTCGCTTAGTTGCAGGTAGTAACTTCCAGATGGATGTGAGAGAATAGTCCCATAAATGCATATGAAAACTCCCATATGGATGTAAAAAAAAATAGTTCCAGAAATGCACGTAAAAACTCCCATTTGTATGTGAAAGAATACTCCCGTGGGTCTACGTAAGTACTCTCATGTGGATGTAAAGAAATATTCCCGTGGGTCCACATAAAAACGTCCAGGAGGATGTGAAAGAATACGCCCATGGGTTCACTAGGAACACTCTGATGGAAGTTAACAAATACTCCCATTGATTCATGTACAAACTCCCGTACTGATGGGAGTTTTGTACTTACTCCCTTGCACCCCACCCCCCCCCCCCCCACACACACACACACCAAAAAATATTCTGTTCTGCATGGGAGTAAACTTGTGAACTCCCATCCGGCGGAGTATTTAAGCCTCCTATATGGGAATGCGCTAGAGGACAAGCGATTTACTCCCATATGGGTATATTTTCAATTAGTGTGCATTAGAACGCGTTCGACGAGCGCACTAGAGAGAAAGTCACCTGGTCTTAGGTGTACCTAATAATCATTCGAATCGGAGCTTGGCGTTCCTATGTCCCGCGTGCTTCCTAACCTCCTCCCATGGTAGTGACGGACGGCCGGGCGTCTGGAGGAACGGCGGCGGCGGAGCGAGGCCGGGGAAGCTCATGGCGGGGCGGTCGTAGCCGGACGGTACGGGATGCCGAAGGTAGCTTGGAACGGGCTACATCCTCGTCGCCAATGTGATGTTGCTGTAGCTGTAGAACACATGAATGTGTTTCGTTTTTAGATTGATTGAGAGGTTCTTTAAAAATATTCGTTTATTATCGCAGAATATCCGGGAACTTTATTGCTGAGAAGTTTAACTAGAGTAAAGCAATGTTGTCAGAGTCAGAGTAGGAGTCAGTGCTAGCAGGTTTTGTTGTAGTGCAGAAAGTGGTATTTAAATACCCACTGAGAGCTCAGTCTTCCATTGATATCCGCGATACAATACTGAGAAAAGGCAAGTTGCCAAACGCGTTTCTTAGCGTAAAATAGATTACTTTAAATATAATTGTCAAAATTTAAGATAATAATCCACAAAAACGGGCACTCAAATCGTCCATAAAAGATACTTACCAGAAGTATGATGGTATAATTAGTGTAGTTCCTGAGTGTGCTACAATTAAGTACAGTTAGAGCATACTTTTACTAAACTAACCAAGACTTACAGAACTTCTAATTTATATCGCGTCTTATTTGTAGCCACTATTAGGCAAATATTAGTGCACTAAAAGGACGTTAGGGGACGTACGCAGGAAGGATCTTGAGAGTGCGTATCAAGCGAAGTATTAGTCGCTTAATACGCATTCATAGGTATGCTTTGGTTAACGAAATGTTTATCATTGACGTGCACTGAAAGTATTGTCCGAGCGTGCACCAATCACGCTTTGCTGTGATTCCCATGTAATCAAGACAACATTGGAATTTGTGTCATGAAATGTAGTCCAGTGGCTCACGTTGCCTTGAGCCTTGCGATGCTTCATTGCCGCACGTGAGCCCTCTGGTCAAGTTCTCGGAATTCGTTGCGCTGGCAAGTGCGACCGACTGCGTCTGCGATAGCATGGTGTCAACCTGCGTTCTAAATAATATTGGGCCAACGAGCGTCGACGAACAGACTTGTCGTGCATCGTCTGCGTGTCTACGGTGGATTCAATGGTTGCAATGGTCTTCAGCTCTTCAAATCTTCGCTACGAATTAGAATTGCAGTTCGTGTATTGGTGCACCGGGTTATAGAATGAGCGTATTGACCATATCACGCTACCGTCAACGCCCAGCTCCCCTGCGAAATTCCATCCATGAAAGCTGGTGGCGCGCATGGATGGAAGTGCTTGGCGATCCCAAAACAAGCCTCCTTGAAACGTCAAAAAAAATGTAAACAAACATTTTAAGGCTAATTAGACGGCCTGCAAAAATCAGTTCCTCAACGTATAGCGCTGCAATTTACTACAGAGGTGAAAGTAGGTGATGAAATTTACAGCGGAAAAATCAAAGCACAAACTTACCTCGCTAAAAAAGAAATATCCTGTTCTGAGCAATCATGGCTGCCACCTCGCCGACGATGCAGGCGTAGGGAAAAGTGCTGCCGACCGACGCATGAATTGCCAGCGATTGGTCTGCGCGCGAATCGTCTACGCGTGCATGGTCTGTAAAGTGATGGCGTAGGTTGACCAGAACAGGTCTTTTTTGTTTTCCTTTTGATAGAGGTAAGTTTTTTTCTTAATGTTTTTCAGTATAACATGCCCCAGAAGCTTTAGTTTACCTATTGTAGATGCTTTTACAAGGACACAATAAAAACTCTGAAAGGTAATTACTTCGGAGTCAACGCGGTTGTTGTCCGGTTGTTGTCGTTTTCAGGCGACTCTGGTGACCCGCATGTGGTGAGCAGCCTGCAACAGCGAGTGAGATTCGCAATGTACCGTTCGATCCACCTGATTCGAAAGGTTGTTGTCACACCCGGGTAACTAGCTTGGACACACGCTTCTAAACTACAGGCTATTTCAAAAAGAAACGTTAAACTAAAATAGCCCGCAAAAATCATAAACTTGGCGAATAAACTCGTAACCTCTCTCGAAAATTTCTAACTGGTCACATTGTGTGCTTAAATTTGAAGTTGGAACTCCCTGTGCAAAAGAAAATGATACTCCTGTTTTCTTGCAGATAATTTTACTGAGTATTCCAACAAGTCGGTCGGCACGGCATTTTATTTCTTTAACAAAAATATGCGGTGATTATTGCTGGCAACAGGTGCATCTATAGACATACTAAAGACAATGCATCTACAAAATATTGCAAGACAATACCACCGCAACGTGGAAATGAGACGAGTTCACGCCATACAAGCGTCGAGAACTAGAGTTAGCAAAGCAACGGTTGTGTAAAGGGAAAGCACATGTTATCGTTCCACATGCAGCATGCGAACAGGCCTGAACGTGCTGCTACTCAACCGTTCAAGTATTGTAGTGATAAAAAGCGCTGCCCGAAGCCATTTCTCGTTGCCGAAGCTTGACGCGGACATCGAGATAACTGCTGCTGCATGTGAGACTTGCCAAAATCATCAAAGAGCCATGCCTGCGTTACTTACACCTGGCTGGTCACCTGCCACGCGACCTTCTAAAACCATTCACATAGTTTTTGGTGGGCCAATCAAAAGAGAGAGCATCGTACCTTATTGTCGTCTCTGCGTGCACTGGCTTCAGATAAAACCTACGCACTCCATAATATTCACCCGTATAAGTAACGCGCTACACTCAGTATTCCCATATGTTGGCTTACAGAGAATTTTATTCTTGGACAACGCTCCGAACTTTGTTTCAAGCGAAATTGATAAGTTTCTAACAAAGAGCACAATCCAACACTACACCAAAGCACCACATCATGCAGCAACTAACGTAGAAGCAGAATTAATGGTGGACAAAACGAAGAGAGCCCTCATGAAGTACACGGAACGGTTTCAGTGCCGGATTGCGCTGTTTCATTTCTAAAAAAAATCATTTTAAAATAAAATGTGTGTTACAAAGAAACCGAAAAAAAAGTATGTACATCACCAAGATGTTTCGCTTTTCCACTGTTCAACCAGCAGCTATACAGCTGGGTCTGATCAAGAAAAGAAACTGGCAAGACGCTGCAGCATTTTATCCGGGTCAACACTCTCAAGGCACGATTAGGCCTGGGTTTAACCACGCTCAATCTTGTTTGGAAGGGGCACAACGAGGAAGCTATTTTCAGTACGTTTCATAATTACGCATTTCAGAGTCAGTTACTTCAAGCCGCACGCTACCAGGGCGCCTAATCACATGCCTTCTGGTACAAACAGAAACTGTGCTCCAAGCTGTCCGTACTTAAAACCAACTACAGGATTAAACTTCATCTTCTCCATTAAAACAATATGCTCAACATTGGATTAAGTGCCTAAAGGCTGAAGCACTGCGAGTGCCAGCACAATGCCAAAGGAACTATCACTCAGTTGAGCAATGCAGTTACCTATTTTTGGCATTGGGTAGATCTTGGAGTGCTACAGGATATAATTGGACTGAAATCTGCTATAGTAAACCATGCAACATGGTATCGCATTCAAAGCACTCTCGAGTGCAACCTCGAATAGAATGTCTTGAGCACCTTAGCTCAGCCTAGTGTAAATTACAACATTGCCAGAACTCTGATGCCTGTGCTCGCGATGGTCTTCCGTCCCGTCATGTCCTCATAAATATCGGCGGAATGCGGGAGATTAATGCTGCTTACCCACTGGGCCAGCTCCTGCCATCAGATGAACGTCCTTGCGATTCGCTGGATCGCGCACAGAGTGCCGGCGAAGTAGTTCAAAAGAATAGCAATTTTTCCTTCGAACGAAGAGCAACAAGTTGCCCACAGGGCTTACCATGCGATCACGTCATCCGGCAGATGGAGAAGTTCGTGCACATTGAAAGACATGTGGTCACAGTCGTAAAATCTCGCCATTTTCAGAAAAAAACTTCATTAGTTGGGCCCGCGTTACACAAGTGACGTGGGATGCTAGTTGCTGCTTTACCAACAAGTACGTGCCATAGGCCAACATTGTGAATTGCTGAATAACAAAATGAGTGCCCTAAATTCTAAAGCCTTGCAGAAGGACCGGTCCTCGAACCACTTGTGTGTGCGGGTGACACCCCTGGGTGGTAGGATGCCCAGAAGAATATTGTTCACGACCACCGGCTTGGTTCCTTATAGCATGACTCGTTGTGTTTTATCTCTGTCCAGCCTCAACTTCAGGAGCTGCAGTGACACACCAAGACAAATGCAGTGTTGGTAGTCTGGAATAAACCCATCAATGGGGTTTAACCGAGGAAGTGTCATAGTGAGTGAAGGACCCTTACTAACATTAACTGGTGTTTCAGGAGTGCCCTCGTCTGCCTCAAGTGTGTGGGCTTCTTCCAAGCGCTGCTCAGGTGCATGGTCCAGGCAGGGGTAATGAGAGCCTCCAGGGTGGTAGAACCACTCACATTCAAAGTATTCATTAAACTGCCGGCAGTTCTTCACCTCCCACCTCGCAACGGTGTCTTCGCAACACACAAGAGCGAATATAAGTGTATTCACATTTTCCATCTCTAATGCAAAGAAACCCTACCACTAGCTCATAGAGCTATTCGTAAACGGATCAAGCAGAGCACTCATATTTGGTTTGCAGTGCCCAAACCAAAAAGCTGGCTCTATGTGTTGAAAGTCGAAAGATGTTTGTCCTGCCCGTCCTCTTTGTTTACTCTTTCGTATATTTTTGAAACATGGTTGCTTTCCGCATGCTTGGGCCCAGTTGAATTATTCGACCTTGTATAGGCACGATGTCATTTGTGAACTTTTCGAACACCCTTATGTCGTATGTGTTCCAGATCAGCGATAAGTCGTTCTCTAAATGTCCTCAAACAGCTTTATACGCTCTAAACCGTCAGATATCTCACAGTATATTCCCGGCTCTTGTTGCTGGGATCCACTTGCGATGTGGCTGACCGAGAATTCGTTGGTGCTGCTCTTTCACTGGTATCACCAAAAAGAAAGGAGAAGAATCTAGATCTGTTTCTGCCCCACAGTTCTTTCATTGTGAGATGTCCCCTGAAGCTCCTGAGCAGACATGTACACGTTACCCGAAAAAAGTAACTAAATACCGTTACTCGTTACTCGCTCAAAAAATAACTAAATACGTTACTCGTTACCGATTCTCAAAAGGAACGCGTGAGTTACCTCAAAAGTAACGAGTTGCTTTCCACGTTACTTTGACGACCAAATACACAACTGTTTTTGTTTCATGGTTTATTGTTTTCTTTTTAGTAGTCCTTGCCCTTCAGCAGCAGCTGCCTGTAGAAGTTTTCATCAGTTATGTTTCCCCGCTTCCTTGAGAATACATCTCCGGCGACGCTGAAGAGTCGTTCTACCGACGCGCTCGAAGGAACGGCAGTGTTGTGCTTCAGGAAGAGCTGGTGAATCTTCGAGAACTGCGCCTTCATTGAGGACAGCGGTTAATGGGTTATGTGCCTCCCCGTGTTTGCAACCTCCGGGTTTACATTCGGTCCGTACCAGTTTCTAGAAGGTTCGACCAACGAACCTGATTGTGCTCGCTGGGTGAAGGACATTCCCAGCAGTAGAGTTCAGTACAGCAACGTTTATCGCTGGACACGTCAGTCGAACCGTTCGACTGACGTGTTCAGCGATATACGTTGCTGTACTGTCATACTGGTTAGTTGTTTTTCGGGTTGCCCATCTGCCTTTGTCACCATAGACGCATACTCAGGTTAGAATAAAAACAAGGCCGTTTAAACGGTGTTGTACACGTTACTCCTCAAAAGTAACGAGATACCGTTACTCGTTACTTGGCCTTCAAAGTAACTAAATACCGTTACTCGTTCCTTTTCTAAAAAAGAAACTAAATACGTTACTCGTTACCGAAAATAGTAACTAGGTACAAGTAACTCGTTACTTGTAACGCGTTACGTACATGTATGCTCCTGAGTAACACTTGCTAACTAGACAGTAATACAGTTTTTCTGGCTCGGCTGTGTGGGCAACCAAAGCCTTCGGCAAGAGGTACTTTGGTTGTGGTCCCCGTCCCGGAACAATGATGTTTAACATTTTCAGAAGGTCTGCGATCGACTTATTGCCATATTTGTGGTGTAGAACATACGACGTCACAAGGTCGGCTCATTCAGATGCGTCATCCGACTCGTCTTGGATAGCCACAGACTTTTTTACATTAGCGAAAAATGTCTTTATTCTCGCAGCGAAACATTTCAAAGAAGTGCGCCTAGCGTATTTGCTTTAGTAATTGCCACATAGTTCACAAAAAAGCTTGTATATATATTTAACCCTAGAGACAAAAGTAGACAATCACTGTGATAAACAGGATGTTAGCGAATGTCAGGTTACAGATTGCCTTCACGTAAAAATGTTATCTGCACTGTGACACCGTGCATGATTTTTCGCAAGTCCAGTTTTTTTCTGCAGAGATTGATGATTGAATGAATCGGGGCCCTGCAAGAAAGCCTATGCACGGGCTTCTCTCATAAGCAGTGTTTCTTTTACTCGAGTAAATATGGTATTCGCCTTCTGTGTTGCTAGAACCCACCAAGAGCGACTAAAGTGTACGACCACCCTAATGTATGGGTTCCTTGGAGTTCATCTCTCCCTATATACACTTTCGTAGACACCGTGCAATTGCACAAGTTGTCTACCATGGTCGCTTGCTATTGTGTCAACCAGGTTTACAAGCGGATGAAAGGCTCACCTCTGCGCTTCCAATAGAGGTGCTTCCATTTCTCGGTGACACGCGCAGGTAGCTCGGCTGCTGCAAGCCTTGCAACGACTTCGAAGTTTATTAGAGCCCCCAAAACAGTACAAAAGCGACGAAAGTTTACGACCAAACTTGTTAATGTCTGGGTTCCGTGGAACCTATTTATTCGTATAAAAACGATTGTAGACACCATGCAATTGTTCAAGTGTCTGTCGCAGTCCCTCGACAATGTGTCTACCTGCAGTTTCGCAACGATTACGAGGCTCAACTGCGAATGTGGAGTGTTTCCGATGGTCATTCCAATATTGTCGTCCGACTCATTCATTGCGGTTGGCAGGGATATCTTTGGGTCGTCCCCAATTAACAGTCTCTGCGAGCACTGCATGTAATTGAAAGTTTATTAAAATTCCCTGAACATAAAAAGGCAACGTCTTAGAACACCAGCTTCCTTACAAACTATTTTAAAAACAACCTGCAATTGCTCAAGTGCTCTGTATTGGTCACTTCATAATGTGTCAACCTGCAGTTTGGGAATGAATACGAGGCTCAACTGCAAAGCCGTAGCGTCTCTTACGGACAATATTTCATTCCCGTCCGACACAGGCACTGCGGTTGGCTGGGACATCGGATGGTAGTCCACACCTTACAGTCGTTGCCGCGAGCAGTGCACGGACTTGCAAGTTAATTAAAATCTCCCGAACATTAACATACCGAAGCCTAAGAAACGATTTTACGCATATATTTACAAATTGACTGCAATTACTCAAGTGTCGGTCGTGGTTTCACGACTATGTGCCAGGCCGCAGTTTGGGAATGAAGGCGAGGCTCACCTGTGAATCTGCAGTGTCTCCGATGGACACTTCTTCATTGCCATCCGACAAAGACATTGCAGTTGGCTGGGACAGCTGAGGGTCGTCCACATATAGTGTTCATTGCCGCGAGCACTGCACGGAGTTTTAAGTTGATTTGAATCTCTCGAAAATTAAAATAACGAAGTCTAAGAGCCTAAGAAACATTTTTACGAACACCTTTACAAACTGCCTACAATTGCTCAAGTGTCTGTCGTAGTCACTCAACAATGTGTGAACCTGCAGTTTGGAACGAATGCTAGGCTAACCTGTGAATCTGGAGTGTCTCGACATTCCTTCCTTGCCATCGCACACAGACATTGCGGTTGGCTGGGACATCTGAGGGTCGTCCACATTTAGCAGTTGCTCAAGCGCTTAAGCACTTCTTATGAGATGTGAATGCGAAAACATGAATGTAGAATTAAACGGCGTTGAGTGCTCCTTCGAGTTTTGCGTTGCGAGTATTCAGGCGCTGGTCTAGCTGGTCTCGGAGGAACTCTTACATCATGGCTCCAGACTCGCAGTTCGGCGATGGGTCCCGTAGTTCAGGAACAAATGCATCGATAAATTCCTGGGTAGCTGTGCTCGCTGCCCGAAGCGATGTCGTGGGACGACTACGTTTGAAGTCGCCACGAAGCAGCTCTCCAGGACAGCGAAAGCGACATCGTACACATCCAGCACAGTGGGTGTCTTTTAGCCTTCAGGTGGTTCACGCAGTCCCGGCACCTCAGGGCGCATCTCCGGAAGGGAGTAGAACATTCATTGGCACTCGACCCCGAGGCAGTGCAGCAGTGGGGCCTTCCGCCGAGCACGTCCGTGAACGTCGCCTCCCGTAGTAAGCAAGAAGCTGTTTAACACACGTCGCCACTACTCCCACGGAATAGGCAACCTGCAATGCTGTTTGGTTTGGCGCCATCTAGCGACTGAAGCTAGAAATATTGGGTACCCCTGGGAGTGGTGGCTGCATTGTTCAAACGTGAACTTTTACTCTGGTGGCGCCGCTTAGCCTAGTGTCTGAAGCAAGAAATACTGGGTATCCCAGGAAGCCGTGATCGCGTAACATGCCAGTACAGCGGAAGCTACGGCCCTGGCGGGCCAATGGGAGCGTGACTGCGTATCACCGGAGCGCGCCTCTACTCCGAAGAGGTATCAGGCTTTTCGCTGCGTCATGTTCCAATATGTGTAGGTTGCGCTCGTACACGTCGCGCATTTCGAAGCCTTCGGCACGCAATGTGGGGCTTATCGTTCACCCTTTGCCAAGTTACAACGAGACAGGGTATAACCGTGGGCCCTCACTCTGCTGGCGCCGCCTGGCTGTTGCCGGCTGGCTATAGCAGCTTTTTCGGGAGCAGGCATGAATGGAGGCGATACCGCGAGGCTCATGATATCTCTATCTCGTCACCACTGTTAGCATAAGCAGCCAAAGTAACCCTGCTCCTACTGTACCGGTGAAGAACGCTTATCTTTATTTTCTCTTCTCTTTTATAGGTATGCAACGATAGTCGCGCCGCCACAACAACCACGTTTTGTCTTTTCTCTAATGCTTCTATGTGGGCGCAGTGGCGATACTGTCCTTCTTTTCAAAAAAGGCGCTTTTCATACTTTTGTTGTCATTTTCGCCCGGCGACCCGAGTGATGAGTCAGAGATACTCACATGAAGGGGCGACTCCAGCTCGCTTTTGAAGTGTTGGAAGCAAGGCTGACACAGCATAGACTGATTTGTGCACTGACACTGGAGCCGACAGACACTTGAGGATCTTAATGTTGAACTTCTTTACAGGCACAAGGCGTTTTCCACCGCATATATGCTTCTTGTGCTTACACCGGTATTCCGGACAAAAAATAGACTTCAGATATAATCGGTATGCACTGTGATGAATCAACAAATAAAATGGCATACGTACCTCCTGGAAGCATACAAAGGCCACGCCGACAACAGACGATATTTTTAATCATAAACGGTGCGTGCTTTCTTGGTGCTAGTTAATGGTCAGATAATTCTTTTTGATAATCACACATTCAATGAACACAAAATATATAAAACCGATGGTGTGACAAAAATTTCGAGCTATAGTTCATCTACTTTTACAACAAAACTCAAAAGCAAAACCAGATCTAATTGCTTTTTTTGAAAATATTATAATATAAAAAACACATAAGCAAATAATGGCCTTGCACGGCAGAACCACTACTGCCGATATTTGCCGGCTGTTCCGCCAATGAAACGCGCGTCGTCATGGCTACCCGTACAGTCATTCGATTTGCCGCAAGAAGAAAAAAAAAAGGCTCGAGTTTGTTTCCATGCGCGGCGACGCTAGGTATAGGCCCAAAATATCCTAATTATCGACCTTGCTTAGCCACCTGCCTGGATAAAAAGGCACTTGTTTGTTCGAGTTATAGGTGTTGATTCTCACAAAAAACATAACCTTAAAAAAGCGATAGGTTAAAATTCGAGTGTTTCTTCTTGAAAACCGGGAACTATATAAAATGTAATCTTCATTGTTTTCAGACGAACTGCGCGTCTAATCAGTTTGGACAAAGAATAGTGGCGAGCCACTAACGAGTCTCAATGAAAGAAGATTCGAGTTCTTTGGTTTCGTTATTCGCTTGGGGCTTAAAGTTTTTTTTTTTATTTTGTGAATATTTGTTTATTTAACTCGTCATGACTGCTATTGGCAGGGCTTTCATGGCTTTGGCCCTTTCACCACAGTGAAACTTTCTACCACATTCTTTAATATGCTTACTGTTGATCAAGGCCGGCTTGCGAGAAACCGTGTCTAAGCAAAGGCTGCGAAACAAAAGCATAGACAAAACTAGAGCAGCAGCTGAGCGGCAATGCAATCGCGTATATCTACGCGCTTCCGCGTCTCAGCAGTGCTAATGAAACTACAAGCTCTATATTGCGTGCAAAGATTTAACGATTGAGGCATCATTAAAAGTAATAATATTGCTCTTTATTGGCTCAGGAGAACCCCGACCTCGCGGAAAGGCAGCTGCAAGTACCATGAAGGCCCTCGATGCCATGTCTAGGTTAAGGTTATGACATGACCGTATATTATACAAGAAAAGGCGGCTTGTTTTTCTGGTCGTCCCGAAAAACACTGCCCTGAGTTTCTAAAGTTTGGAGATCGTTGAGGCGAGGCTGCAAGCGAGCCTAGGTGAACTTGTGGCTGTTCGGTGAAGGTTTAAGAATATAACTTCCTGGCAATTTGGTCGGTGTGATTCTGCGGCCGCCCACTATAGCTTCCTGTCAGCGTCGTTATCGTCGACGTCCATGATGCTGATATTAGCAGAACCTGTGTCCTACGCTTCTTTAGATGTATAATTCAGCACTTGGAAGGGCGGAGTACTTGGTTTTTGATGACGATTATTTATATTTCTCGACACAAGTTTCTACATGACGTACCTTCGCGTTTTAGAGATACAGATTGATATACACAAAAAAGCTAAAAATCAGAGCAAGCAAGTCTTTTTTTTTTTTTTAGTTCAGAAATGTAAGTTGCAATATTAGACAAAAAGTCAATTTAATAAAAATATCTATGTGCTAAAAGGCGTTCTAAATCAACATTGGGAATTTGTATTGGTTAATAATGTTTTTCGTTGAAACAAAAACATTTTTTCTCCGATACTCGCGTCAAACACTTTAAACTAGAGAAAAAGTTTTTGTTGTGCGAAAAATTCAGTTAAAAAAAATATAGACGTTCGTACTTGCTTTAAAGATTCAAGTAATATGCTGCCTTTTTTACCTTTTTATTTTTATCGCATACACACATTAAGACATCATGTCTTAATGTGTGTAATTAAGACATTATGTATGTCTTAATTATACATTCATTATTAATGAATGTATAATTAAGAATTATACATTCATTAATGAATGTATAATTCATTAATTATACATTAATGAATTATACATTAATGTATAATTCGTTGTTTTTGCAACGGATTTAATGTTTAATTTTGGTACCCCTCTAAACGTAAAGAGTACAGAGCACTCTAGCATACTAAAAGAGTTTACGAACCGCTAAGTCACGTTCACGGATGCGACTCAATGCAGTCGTGCCCAAAAAGTTTGGACGCCAAGCGACGGTGGCCGTTGTAAGAACAACTGATGTTAAGCGGTTGCTTGTTGACTAATCTTTTCAGCCGACACTCTAAGCTATCCTGCGGTACCTCGAACGTGAGGCCATGTTGCGTCGTGTTTGTTTGCTTCAGGTATTGCGACATTTCTGTGGCAGATGGAAGCGACCTGTCAGCCCAACAACTCGCTTTACGACAACAGCCGTGGCGACTCTGATCAACGCAATTTAGGAACACCCATTTAGTATTAGCAAGCGGTACCCCAAATATAACAAGCGCTCCAACGAGCACAGGGACTTCAATCGAATTAGTAATAATGTGGGCAAGTTGGCGCAGTGACTGCGCTTTCTTTGCATGACTCCCAAGGACCAAGGACAGTGTTACAACCTTTTCTCTAATGGCAAATGCTAAGAATGTGTATCTGTGTGACAACGAAACTGGAAAAGAAGAACATTGCAAACCCATGCTGCGGTGCGAAAGGCAGAATTGACGCCACCTCCCTCGAGGATTTGAGAAGTGATTCGGTTAATATGCGCCCCTGTTTATCACTAAAACGTCGATTCGTTGAAATGGTGCTGTTCGCTAGAACTTCAATCGCTCATGGTATATGGACCCCCTGACATAACACTAGGGAAGAACGGAAATTTTTGCAATGCTGGCAGTTGACTTCGCATCGGGCGTATACGCTTGCCCAGGTTTAGAATGCAACTAGCGGCTTAGACAAGCGTTGGCATGCACGGAATTTCCAAAAAGGACGCCTATTTTTTCATGTGCACTGAAGCAAGGCTCCGAGTTTACGATGACGATGTTCAACTTCAGCCGGCGTCAATGCCTTTGCGCTATGAGCACTAATCGTCGAAATGCCGTGGGCGCAAGATTGTGACGCAGATGGCCCTCGTGCTGGCAAAACAAGCTTCAATAATCCTTTCAAGGCGTATAGATAACTTGAAGCTTAAATTTATATAACGAGTGGCTCAGCCCAAGATGCAAAAATTGGGCTCTGAAAGCCGGGCCCATGTGGGCCCTATATCGGTTTTGGAAGTCGGGCCCAAGGGGGACCCATCTGGAAAGCCAACCTCGGCTGACCTCGGAGACCCATGAAAAGAAAACTGGAGCAGCTCACATAGGCTCACATTGTATGACACAGAGAAAGTATACCTGAGCATCTTATACAGACCACCCAATAGAACAAGCCGGGCGCCTAGGTGGGCAGCCCACGAGTACTTCCCTTATTGGATTCACCGAGGGCCTCCGTGGGGAGCCCCCATCGGGTACCCCCGGAACTTATTCCGTTCTGAGATATATAACCATCCCCTTACGAAGTGGGGTACTGTTGTGGTTCCACATACTTGGCATGCCTCCATTTTCCCGTGTTCCAACTAAAAAGGTTCTCCATTTTGTTCCTTAAATAAATCGCCTTCTTTGGAAGACGAAAAAGTAAGCTCGTAAAAAATTGGGAGCTTCTTAGCGTACGAAATGAAACAGGAAACTGCGCACTTTTCAATGCATTGTTTGTTCGTCGCTTAATCGGCATACATACCCAATTTGAGTCGGATACAGACGCAACATTTTAGCAGAGATAACGACGTTCCATGAAACAAAATGTTTGGAATTCGGTCTCAAATGCAAGAGAGTAGTAAAATATCCACCCAACGTAAAATGTGCTTCTCTACGTACACATTGAGAAGTAAATATTACAAAACTACAATTATTCTCTCACACTTTGAATTGCAATGCTCGGTGACCACATTAAGCCGATGTTCTAAATTAAACCCCCAGAATGTGCGCACAATGTTATACATATCAGTAGAAAGTGTCATTTTGGAAATTGCACGGGCTTCCTAGGTTTCACGTGCTAACGCTGGGCGGGGCCCCCGTAGAGCCCGCCTCTGTGTTATTCGGAAGCACAGACGTGCTCCTGAATAGCCGATGTGGGACCCAGAGGGCATCTCGCGGGGGGCCCAAGTTGAGCATACCTAACCGTAGCCGCCATAGAGACCACCTCAGTGCTAACTCTGCCCCCGCATAGCCAGGTTGGGACCGACGGGAGCATTGCAGAGGTAGCCCAAGTTAGGCATGCGCTCTCTTAAAATGTCTGCCGCTCTACTTACCCACAAAACACTCGAAGAGCCAATGTCTGCGATCTACGAAATTAAATCAGCGAATGATGATGCGCAGCATCCGTTTTGATTAAACTTGCAGTTTGCGCTGTGGCATTGCGCAATGCAAAAAGTTATGCTTGCATTGCGTAATGCCACAGCGCAGACTTAATTTTGAGGTCCAAACAAATGTTCCGCCTCACCACTTGCTAAACTATTTTCGTAGACCGCAGAGGGTGGCTCTTCGAGTGTTTTACGGATAAGTGACGTCCAGTAATTCTTCAGGGAGCACACGCATAGCCGAGGTGAGACTATACGGGGGTCCTGCGTCCGCAGTCCCATGGGGCGTTCCATCGATTTTCTCACATCTACGTTACTTTTACACCCGAAAAACCGGTCCGGGACACACGGGGTAATTGCGGGGTAGACCCAGCCTGCTTTGCCTACGTCGCGACCCCACTTAGTGTGGCACCTGGAAACAAGTCGCAATTGAAAGTTTTTTCGAGTGGTGAACTTGTTCCGATTTTGCGAAGCACTGATAGACAGTGCAAGGGTTACCGTGTGGCTAACGTCACAAGCAGATGCTCCGGCGGCAACTTCTCGGCGAGCGTGCACTGGGGGCCGCCGCCGACCGGTAGCCGCTCGGGCTCGCGACACGATACACTCACCCACTCGACAAGGAGGACCCGATACTGTGCTCGAAGCGAAGAAACGGCCTGATGAACCTGATGAAGTGAAAGGTGATAGGCATCCGCATCAGAAGTGGGCAAAACCGACGCAAAGCCTCGCACCTACTTGAACAAGGTTACAAAAGTACCGTCTCTCGCCGGTACAATTTGCGTCCCTAAACTTAGCAAAGTAGGGCAGCGTTCTTTCTCCGCAACTAGAACTTCAGGCGTTTTAAGGGCTACCCTGTCGTGGGCCAAGATATGCCTACGAAACAATTGCCGGCACACGTATAGCAATTGCTAAAGCCGCACGTGATACAGTTTAGCAAGGCTATCATTGGAAATGGTCGTCGGCTAAACCACCAACATGGTACGTTCTGGTGTTCGACGTCATCATGCGACGTTGGTGCCAGCCATGTATGCGCCACGAAACTGAGTGAGAGGAGACAAAAGCGCGCGGGGTCATCAGAACGCCGAGCTCTCTTTGGAATTATAAGTGGCATGACCTAAAGCTAGCCGCCTAAGTCTGCACTAGAATCGTTAAATGCGTTATAACCTTGAACGCCAAAGTCCGGATTTGGCGTTATAACGCGGAACGTCGGAGTCCGGTCTTTGACCCTGGCATTCGATCGCGTCCGACGAGTGCCGTGCAGACAAAGGAATCTAGCTTTAGGCCTACCCGCTCTTCATTCCAAGCAGAGCCCGGCGTTTTGCAGCCCCCGCGTGTTCTCGTCTCTTCCTCACCCTCATTATCTCGGCGCATAGCCCCAGACAACGTAAGAACCTCAACGCGCATCTTTGGAATGCCCAGCCTCCTGCACGCGCTAGTAGCCATTTCCCGCCTGCTGGCGTCGCTTGCCGGCTCGGTGTGAACGAGCCGCCTGTTAATCAAGACTAAATTAAAGTTATACGAGCACCGCATTTAATTCACTGGAGTTTATCCCGTCTGTAGCTCTAGCACATTTGGCTCTAGAAAGAAGAGCGGTAGAGTTGACGTTATTTGTAAATCACTGGTTTCAGTCCGGCGCGCCAGGAAGAATCCTTTCCTCACTTATAAAAGCAGCGGCGCCTACTGAGGCTACAGGAGCAATCATGCGATTAATCACGTTACCGGGAATTTTTGCGACGGACGACCGTGCAATTCCCGTGGTAGAATCCCATTAATAATAGTTGTTCTAAAATATCAGCCGAAATTGCTAGATGAGCACTAGGTATTTACGAGTATGTTCTTGAAACCTTGTACTCATAGCGATGAAAAAAAAGAAGAAACTGCAGCTTGTGTTTAGCCCAACGCATAGATCCTCCGACTCCCAACTAGTCATATTACAAGGTGTCCAGCACAACCTTCATTGACGCTAGATACATTTCACCAGGCGTCAGTTGCCATACACCACGATGAAATAAGCTTGATCAATAAAGTGTCCGCTTGTTTTTCGATCTCTGGAAGGAAAGACGTCACGAGTCTCTGCCATATTAATAATAGCATGCAAGGGAGGGAAAACCACTCTCTTTGCTGATATTGCTTAATGATTATTTTGGTATTTTCACATCCGATGTACAGCTCTTCAAGGGTAACCGTAAAAAAGATTATAAATTTCATTACTAAAATCAATCGATAAGTACATTTTGAAGACTAGATATTTTCACAATTTATATTCTCCATATAGGTCACAACGTATGCTACACATGAAAATAGGTAGCAGCCGCCAAAGGTGGGTTTGCAGGTTTGACAGGAGGTCTTGTAGGTTTAATTTGAGGGTTCGTAAACTTAATAGCTGCTTTTGCTCCTTAAAAAAAAAAACGTTTTTTTTTAGTGCGATTTAGTTTTTTGACAGCACCTTGGAGAATTTGGGACACTAAAATACGTACGTTGGAAGGTACAGGTTTATTTTTAAAATCTGGTAACATATTTTTTAAGGCTAGCAATGGCCTTTGAAAATTATGTAGGCAGAAATAATGATAGTTTTATATACTTTTGAAAGCTCTCTTGTGAACGACCACCTCACGTAGAAGAGTTAAAGATATGATTAGCTAATGCAACACCGAAATTTCGCAAAAACGCAAATTGTACCGAAAGTTTCATATATATTTATTCCACCTCCAAATCCTCTAAACCCTCAAAAATAAATAAACAAAAACAAACAAAATGTTAATGGCAGCCCAGCCTTTCCGCCATTACCAGAGCGTAACTTCACCCTTTTAGCGCTCCGTCATTTTCTTTGAACTCTTGGCCCACCGGCGATATCGACACCCATTTATCACACGAGCCAGTTATACCCAAATGACTGTGGACGACTTTTTGTCTTGCTAGCGTTCTTTCCAAGCATTCAAAGTAAACGGGGATTCTGGTTTTTATCTTAAGATATAGCAGGGAGCACATCACTACATATAAAAGTTCTCCCATCTTCACCCTCCCCAAAATTTATGCCAGCTCATGATAAGCATTTTACGTTCGACATCACGGAGGGTACTTATTTACGTGAGTTTTGAACAAAACCGTTAACGTCGCCCCCACAAAATAAATAAACAAAGTCACACCATTATTTCAGTCACTATTTTTTGTCATCTTTTTGACGGTGCCAGATTAATAAGTTCGCGAATCGTTGTAGTCGCGCAATTTAGCGCGCGCCGTCATAATTAAAACTTGGCCTTATTGAGCATGTCGACAGGGCAACCTAAATTATAAAACCGGGAGTGAAAGCTGCTTTGCCCATCGACCACCCTCACTGACAGCGACAAATTGCTCGAAAATAATGGTGTTACAAAGTGCGCAGCTAGTGCCACGCGTTGTCGTGTATTTATAACCAAAATAGCATTGGGAAACCGCAGCACCTGCTTCGCAACATATACGCGGAAATTAGAAAGCGTGAACGCCCAACACAAGCTGACGCTAATTAAGCATTCGAAGTGGGAGAGATAATGATCATCTGTCAGTCTAGATTATCCCTATTACACGGGTGTTTGAAGTGTCCTGTAGAAAGAAGGACTGGAATGATTCACCGAACCAGCAACTGCCGAGGAGCACAGGCTTAGTTAGGAAACGCGAGTTGATTAGCCGGTTCTCTAAACACCTTCGGTATAAAGGCCTTCGAATTGCCTGTCCACAAGGTTAGCGATGAACCTGTGTCGCCATGGCATTTAATGCGAGGAGAGTGGGTAAATTTCCCCGGCCCAGATGACATCCCAGAGCTGTGCATGCTTCCCGAACTTAACGCACCGCGAGTTTACTCGTTTTATGCTCTTCCAGTTCTATTCCAGTTGTTACCGACCGCACTATGTGGTGTTGCGACTGAGGAGCTCCCAGACTGGATTAACTCGTCTGTGGTAGTCAGAAGCCTAACCAGGTCCAGGGCGGGAGCGTTGGGAGACGGGGGTGTAGTGCACGAAATAAGGCAATGCCGAAACATTTATGTCAAAATCCCGTTGCAAATTCCACGCGTTATCTCCCCCGTCCTCAAAATTCCCGGTTTTCAGTAACCTCTTTGCCCCTATCACCTTATCAGTTTCCAGGATTCGCTCCCCTCTCCAAGTCTCGTTACGGGACGAAGAACAAAACGGACAGCTACCAAAACAGCTACTTAACCTAAAAAGCATTGTATTCAACGAACAAATTACTAAAGAAGAGCAGCTCAGACTTCATTTATACAAAAAAAAAAACCTCGACGACCTCTGGGGGCGATGATAACATTGCTATCTACGATGTTCAGGTCGGAACTTTCCACAGTGAACGTTTCCCAGTCGAGGTCAAGATGTAGGAGGTGGAGGTCGAATAATAGCAGAGGTGCACGAAAGGGATTAATAACATTAGGCACGAGTGCCTTAACAAATGCCAAAAAGTGATGTGCAGAAGATGAAAATGAAGGTTAAAAATTACACTTAATATTAGTAATAACCGATGGAAAAGTTTTAAGTTTAATGACCATGCATCGAACATTCCGTGCGCCGACGTGTATTACAAACGCAAACCGATTCGTGCATCGAAATCTCCGTGCACCGCAAAACTACGCAACCGAGCCGTTTTTAGGTGCATAGCGGGGGAAATGGGCACGGCGATATCGACACTCGGGGCAAGCGAAAGCGAGATTTTGAAAACGAGAGTTTTGACACTCGCGGAAAATGGCACGGGGCATTTGGAAATGGGAAAACGACATCGGGTGGATCGGGTTACAACCAGGCGGAGGTCTCTCGTACAAATCTCATTTACATAATATATACAAGTAAGGTGGTCAAGAGCTGAGACCCGAGACCCAGCTGGTACCATTAGACAGCTCTATTTAGATTACTAAATTCATTTATGTCCCCAGGTAGGGACCCCTATGTTGTCAAAAGGCAACCGATCCCCGTGTAGTATGGTTGGTGCTGCCCTCCTTCCTCTGCCCCATCACGCTGTCACGCACAGATGTTAGCTGATCTAACACACAGTGTCGCAGGTATCAGGACGATCTCATCGTCTGGATGCCTCTCTCCGTGACTGGGCACCTTGGGTAAGCCTACCCCAAACGTTTCTTGAGTTCGGGCAGGTGAAAACTACATAACAAGCCCATGACGCCAATAGGACGACTTCACAGAAATCATTTTTCGAGGAGGCAATCGCACACCTGTGATAGCCTAGGATGACGGCATTTCTGAGAAACTCGGCGCAACCCGATGTGAAAGTTTTGCGAAAGCAATCTACCACAGCTGAGGTTTCTTCCGCCGGATCACAAACATGAATCGAACGCTAATCTTAACAGCCAATCCGCCGCCAGCGAAGTCGTTCCGAACATTAACGGCCCCCTGATCACTTGAAGAAACGACGCCCTTCGCTGTCGGTCTTCAAGCTTGTTCATTTTCGCTCCCAAAAGATGGGGTCAACTGCGATCTGAAAGAACTCTCGCGCCATCAGCAGCAGAAAGCACGCAAGCGCCTAACCCAACTCAGATAAACGCCAGAAATATAAATAAAAGTAATGACCTTTACGGTATATAAACTTCTAGAAGTACAAAGTCTAACTTGAGCACAAACAACAAAGCAGATCAAGCCAAACTTCACAAATGTAAGGATAGAAAAGTAACACCAAATCTAAAAAAAAAAGAAATTCTTTACGACAAAATATTTCAAACTAGATATTCAAATAAAATAGCAAAAGCTACAGGTTAACTCAAATCTATTTAGGTCACCTCGCCGAAGAAAACCACGTCTCGAGAAAGCCTTTTCGGTCCATTGGCGCTATCGCTACAGGCGAGAAGAGCGGTTACCTTTTTTGTATTCACGTTTAACGAACGAGTGTTACAATGACAGATGCTCCGCCAACTAAACGTTCTCTAGTGAAGCAGCCTTGAGGCTTTCGAGTCGTCCTCATTGGGGAAGCCCGCTGATTCTCATTACCGCCACGGACACCGTCAGATACCCGAAACGATCGCCTGAAATCGCGACCTTGAAAACTGCCTGAGCTTTAGCAAAGACATCTATCTACCTCGTGCTGACGGCACCGTGTCCAGTTCCATCACAGCTTCCGACTTTACGATTCGAGACTTTCTCTTTTGTAGTTTCTTTTTCTCTAACTCCCGATGAAACACTACGCGAGTTTAAAATTCGCTCGCGTTTCTTTGTACTTCCTTGCTATCCTCACCTGGCTTGAGCAGCTTTCAGTTTAAAAGTAAGACGGTTGTCCTGCAAACTCTCGTGGCCGGATCGGTTCGAAAGCAAATAGTAGAACTGTGGTGGAACGTTAGCCGGTACTGCGGTCTTGGTTTCCAGGGTTCCAAATGAACCTTTGGTTAGAAACCGTGCATTAGGAAGGGGAACGCAATGTAGATCCAACAAGTGCTTTATCTAAACGCAATCCTTTATGTAGTTCTCAGGACGAACCAGGGACGGATGGACAACATCCAGCGTGGCGTCACACTCTCTGAGAACTGTGCAAGACCGACTGTTAACGCTGGCGTTGTGCAGATAGGGTTCTAGTAGTGTGGCATCGCATTGATCTGTGCTGATGACAATGAATACAATGTTATCTTCCCGGCAGCTGTCTGCAAAGTGCCCAGTCTCACTACAGCGCAAGCATCGTGCCTCTTTAGGAGCCTCACATTTCTGTTTACGTGCATTATCTGTGTCATATGGGAGACTTTGTTCAACATCGCAGTGGATCTTCTCTCCTGTTCTTGTTCCACTAGCAGCAGAGTTTGATTATCGTGTTTTTCTCGAATTGTTGTTTAAAACCATTCCCGCGGTAGTCGTCGCGTGCTCTTTGACACCTTCGTTCTGCGGTACCATTTATCGGGTTGTTGAGGCGTGCCGGAAACTCCTTGGTTCGCTTGACGGCCTCCTGCTTTGTTTGGGGATTTTTTTCCTGATCCCAGTATTGGGATTCGTCATGCTTTTATATATATATTCAAGACCGAAGCATTCCACAACGCGATCGTGGTCACCGTAACCTGCCGATCTTTTGAACCACTCAACTATGTTAATCCGATGGCTGTAAGCGAAATAAAAGTGCTACTCTTCTGGCTCCGTTGTGCTGCCCCTAAGTCGCTGTCGGAAGGCCTCTGTGTACAAATGATACTTTTTCTGGAGGCCAAGCTTGACCGCGTCATAGTCAGCCTCCTCCTCCATGCTTAATCTCTCGACAACTTAGGCTGCATCACAAGGTAACAAGGTGAGCAAGACCTGAGGCCAAGTATCATTTGACCAACCCGTCCTGCTGCATACCGTTTCAAAATTTACCAGAAAAAGCCAAAAGGCCTCCCCACCTTGAAAGGCTGCATGAGGTCTTTAAATTTCAACGCTTTCACCTCCCGGTATTCTAAACTTGCGTCCATTCCTGCTCAGTTTCTAGACGCCTCATTTCGAGCACCAAACTTTTCATCTCTAATTCGCGATCTGCCTGTGCTTTACTTTCTTCCGCCTGTTTTTTTTTATCTTCTCCTCGGTCAACTCCCAGCATTCTTTTAACTATTTTTCGTCAGCACCAGGTAGCCTGGATTGTCTTCACGAGGACAGGTTTTCAGTGAATTTTCCTGTCATCGGCCCCAACTCCTCACAAATTTCCAGCAAGTCCGCTTTACGCAAGTCTCGAGATCTATGCTGAGGGTGGGACTCTTTTATAGCTACATCAAACACCAACAATTCTGCTTGAGTGTAGCCTCTAACTCCAGTTCTACGGAACCCAGCTAGAAGTCTGGTGTTTTTATGACCTAGATCGAGCACTCACCCACTCCCCACATCGAACGCCGCTAGGGTTTATCCCACCGTTGCCAAAGAGTTGTGGCGACTGAGGGGTTTCCAGGTTGATCGAACTGGGCTGTGATAGTCAGGAGTTGAGCCGGCTCTAGGGCAGGATCGTCAGGAGGCGGGGTCTATCGTATAACTCTCATTTATTTACTTAACATATACAAGTAATGTGGTCGAAAGCCTAGACCCGAGAGCTGCTCGTATCATTAGTCAGCTCTTTTTAGACTACTGTTTTTCCTTAGGCCTCCAGTCAGGAAACCCTATGTCGCCAAGAGGCAACCAATCCTTGTGGAGAATGGCTGTTGCTACCCTGGTAGAGACAGCCAGTATGGATCTCTCTGCCCTAACACGTTGTCATGCACAGACGTAAGGTGATCATACACATACGGTCTCGCAGAGTTCCGGGTGATTTATTGTCTAGACACCACTCTCGTTTACCGAGTAGCTCAGGTAACCCTACCCCAAACGTATATTTCGCTCGTGCGTATGACACTACAGACGAGTCTACGACGCCGGTTGAACGACTCCACAGAGATCATAGTTCGAGGATGTCGATCGCACACCTGTGGTATCGTAGGATGACGGCACCTTTAAGAAACTCGTCGCGCACAGATGGAAACGTTTGCGTAAGCCGTTCACGACGACCTGAGGTTTCTTCCGCCGGATCATATGCATGAATCAAACGCCGATTGTAACACTGCTGAGAGTTTGAATCCCCAATTTAGACTGCGGCTAGGAAAGCCATTTCATTTGGTCCGGTTTGTGATCTATATTTGAACTAACTTGCAACGAATCAAGTTTTGTAAACCGAGGTGCACTTTTAGGAATGGAAAACACTGCACAGTAAGACAATTTTGACATTAATTTAATGACCAATACTTCAAAACAGAAGCTCATTCGACGAACGTAAAATGTTCGTTGTTTTTGAGAGAAATATCAAACCAACCATAACGATCTCGAGTATTATTAGGGTGGAAAGTTGCTCTTTGTATTACTCGACCAAAAGTTTTAAAACATGGTTAGTATAAGATAACCTCGTGAGTCACAATCTAATGAACCTTCAGCATCTCTAAAGCAACTCAAAAACAACTCCAAGGTCTCTTCAGCATGTAGAGTTGTCACTAACCTTGACGTTTCCGTTGCCCCTGGGACTCAAGTTTAAATTGTTGAACGCTATCTTATGTTACGTCTGATCATCTCCATTCCTATAATAAAAACGGAACGACGCTCAAGGTTTTATTGCATTACCCCCATTGGAGTACCCGGAACTGCAAGCGTCTCGTTTGTCCCAGTGTGTAAATGCTATCAATACACGCTTTTTTTGTATTGAAAACAAAATTTTGGTAGAACTTATAGAGTTACGTTGCGGGAAAGGTCTACTGTAAAATAAAATATAAATATCACTACCGCAAAGTTTGAAATATTCGAGCAAGTGCAAAACCTCGAATTGAAGTAAACAGAATAATTTTAAATTCACACTTGTTAAGTCACGTGTGATTGCTTATTCATATGAACATACATTCGTCCTAATTTACTGCAGAATATCGTGAAGGAAATTTAAAGACAGTGAAAAAAATTAGGCAAAATTGATTTTCTTCCTTGTTTACCGGAATTATTATCCACAAAACAATGCTCGACCAGCCATTATTTTACACACAACCCTAATGCAACAAAAAAAGACATAAGCAACCTTATTGCAGATTTTAACATATATCAATTGGAAAGATACATAAATCGGATAACATGCAGCAAAATGCTGTGCACGCGAAGGTTAAATATAATAAAATCGGACGTCTCATTGAACTAGAGTACATTGCTGGGCTAGTTGGTTTTGGAACTTGGAATACATTTTAACGCTCAAAAGACAAGGACACAAAAACGAGAGTCAGACACCACAGTGCGCTACTAACAATTGATTTTATTACATGAAACGTCACTTATATACCATCCGTGTTTCTGATATCGCCCCATCACTCGCCAACCCGACGCCAGGCCGCGTCATTGAGGAGGCACGTCCCCTGTCAAGTAGATCAATTGAAGCCACGCTGACATATGCTGCCCCACCCTTCTTAATCTCATCTGCCTTGACTATCTCCCTCAAAGGTTTTTTCCCTGTGCCTCGCTAGAATCTTGCACTCTAAAAACAACGGCACACACTTGCAGCTTTGACAATGATCAGACAGACGACCGTCCCGATGATTTCCTACTTTAAGTTTGTGTTCCCTTAGCCTATCTTTGACACACCTACCGGTCTGACCTATATACTTGTTTCCGCATGATAAGGAAATATGATACTGTACTTCCTCCGCACAATCAACGAAGGGATTCCTGTGTTTCCCCGCACAGCCAGTCGCGGTGATACCGTACATTCACGAAACGGCGCATGGCCTGAAACAGGTGGCCAATAGATCGAACGTTAAAGTAGTGTTTTCCACAGCAAACAAACTTAGTAAATTATGTAGGATGACAGATCCTTTTCGTAAGGTTTCTTCTGGCTGTGCGGTAATAATAATAATCTCTGGAGAAGATTAACAAGGGAGACAAAGGACCAGGGTGTCGAACCGGTCATCATTTCGGTTCGGTTCGGGTTCGAGTTCAGTAGCATTGCATTTTTTTCCGGTTCGGTTCCGGTTTGAGTAGCGCACATGATATCACTCTGGTTACCGGTTTTCATAAGCGCGAACCGGTTCGAACCGATTCCTAACTCGACATTGAATATTGACCAAGCACTTCCTGCAGCCTTTTCTGAGAACGAGATACTTGCAATAAACCCATGCCAATACAACTTTCTTTTCAGGCAGATATGAAAACTCTGCATATTGACGTGCTCAAAAGACACCTTTAATATGGCAAGGCTATTGCTTGTATATTTCTGTTCTTAAGTGAACAATATATAAGCAATCGGTTTTTCATTTATATGGTGTCTTTTGCACACGCAGCTGTACAGTATTTCAAACCCTACCAGAAGAGGGCGTATTTTCGGGGTGGGTCTATGCACCTTTCCGAAAACGAGCTTCTAGCCGGTGCCATTTTTAGTGTTGGTGCGTATAGCGCGTGCTTTGCTCAATTTCCGAAGCGGCAAACACGCACGTGCTGAGCTGTGATTTCTTAAACAGTAAAAAGATATTTAGCTAGATTGCTTGCCCTCCATATATTTGGTTCGTTTTGCTCTGCACACACGTGTTTTTTTTTTTTTTTTTTAAACATGCTACCTGTTTTCGGAACCCAGTAAGAGTTGAGTTCCTGTATTGGCTCCCGGAGCCTATACAGGAACTCTAAGTAAGATGTCACAGCTACGCGCCAGAGCGGCTGACAGGGGAACGAGAGGAAACAAATGTGCCGTAAAACACAGAAACAGGGACGTCGAGTGCGCAGTTAGGGTAGTTTATTGAATCCCGTTAAGCTGTGGTCGTGCATACATCGGCCAGGCTGGTCGATGTGTCAATGACCGCGCATGTGAACACGCACGTATAATGAAATGTGACTACATCTTGACAGCGCTTTGGGTTCCGGCGGAAAAACGCTGTTTTAAAGATCTCGTGTCGATGCTTTATCTAGTCAATTTGGCTTTTATCGCAAACAACGCTCTATGCAAATGACCCGGTCTGAAGGACTCAGGCCAGGTCATTTGTACATATCAGCCATCGAACAAATTTCCGGTATTGAGACCTCAGCGAACGATGTTTCTCAAATGAGCAGTTGAGGACGATGAATGAGGACTTCAAACAAAACTGAGAAAATGGTTGAACAGGCGAAATGTTGGCCTTGCTAGACTGACAATCCTGCAAAAAAAAATAAACAGACACATTTTCTTCTCCTCTCCCCCCCCCTCAACTCCTCCTCCCCCTTGCCTCCTTCCGGGGCGCGGCGCGTCGGCGAATCATCGCAGAGTAACGTTGCCTCTAAAAATCCATGTTTTTTGTTGTTGTTTTTTTTTGTTTTTTTTAAGGCAACACTTTGAGCACGTTGAAGAAAGGAATGTTTTTCATCGAAACGGACCACAGGCGACCATACAAACTATACTGCTGATGCAGCGCGGTACTCGTCTCCCCTTCCTCTAGGGTGTCGCTGCACTCAAGCGGAAGGTCACGTGGTGCGCTCTCGGTGCTCGATTGGCTAAATGGCTCATCGACTGCAACTACTGTCCATCTTGAGGTCAAACATTCGCGGACGCGTAGGCCTCCGTGCCGACGGTGGCGCAATCCGCTCCGACACTTGGACATTTCGTAGCCAAGCGGCCAAACGGTCTGTGAAATCGCCGCCGCCGCTACCGCGCCGCCAGGGTCAATCCAAGAAATAAAGGAAAGTTGAAACTCTCCAAAAGATGAAGTTTTTTTTATTACGTATACGATAAAAACAAAGTGTAAGAACATCTCACAGTATGTAGGATTATTCTTCGCAACATAAAAGAAATATACGCCCGCAACTTTTCCCATTTAGACCAATTATTGACACAATTGGCCCTGAACCGTTTTCGTTGAACCGGTAACCGCCACATCAGATTATGGTTTCGTTCCCGTTCGGGGTCTATATGAAGCGTTCGATTTCGGTTTCGGTTTTGTTCTGGTTCGGTCAAAAATAACGGTTTTGATCCGGTTTTCGGTTCGGGTTCGGGTTCGGTTCGACAACCTGCAAAGGGCAAACACAAATTTACAAACACAACTACGTGACTGGTAAGTGACCAAAAAAAGATTTGCCTGGCCCTGATATCAAATTAGGAACCTCTCCATTTCCAGTGGAGCGCTCTACCAACTGAACTGGTAACTGAATTTGTATAACGACTGACAAAGTTTTCGACGGCAATATAGCTAAGCTATCCCACATTCTATGTTTGCATTATCAACCAGTACGAGCAAATTATAGGCAGATTGATACTTTAGACCCATGTTGCGTATAAAAAAACAGGACGCGGAATGGCCAAAAAAACATGCTTTTCGTGTAAGGCTCGTCAAATTATGAGGCGCTGGAGAAATTCAGCCTTCTGCGTTAAGTCCTTATTTCGAACTCTTTTTGTTCGCCTTCCGCCCATTGAAAAGCATGCGGGAAGGGCCTTCGAACGCACCTGGTATCGCTGCGCCGCAGCGTTCTTCCGCACGTCTGCTTTCCTCGCCGTCACCATGGCAACGAACGCCGAATGAATGGAAGCACGCACGGTACCGCAGCGTGAAGCCAGCAACAGCTGACGCCATTTTACGAACGCCGTCTGCTATAGCCAAAGCCGAACGCGGTATGTCAGATCAACCGCCTCCGCCGGTGCTCGATCGCCGTCGGCGATCGAGCACCGGCGAGTTCGAAATAAGGACTTAACGCAGAAGGCTGAATTTCTCCAGCGCCTCATAATTTGACGAGCCTTACACGAAAAGCATGTTTTTTTGGCCATCCCGCGTCCTGCTTTTTTTTTATCCGCAACATGGGTCTAAAGTATCAATCTGCCGAATTAACAATATATTTATTATGAAAAAACGCTCCAAACAAATATTGAGGTGAATTAATGAATGGTCTCAAGAATGCAAAACCAAAGATACCTATTTTCGTAAATTTGTTCCACAATAACGCACCATCACCGAAAAAAGAAAAACACATCATAATTGTTACTCTAGCCTAGGTTAGGCCTTGTACTCTGATCAAAAATTTTCAAATATGTCAATCAAGATCAAATCGCTTTCATTTGAGTTCCCTCCACAACGAACAGTTTTGGCACTTTGCAGGCCATTTGCCTGCGCCCACAGAAGCATTTCGAATCATTTGCCCAATATGGCGACGACACACTTGTACACATCTACGCACCCCCAAAAGGCGAGAAATTATGTCATTCATATTGACGACCGAACAAAGACTAAAATGTTAATTTTTATAGCCCCTCCCCCCCCCCAGCCGTCACTCGCTCAACTTTCTTCTCCTCCAAGAGCCCTAAGCTCGGCTTAATGTTTTGGCTAAACAATGCAAACCCAGCAAGAAGAAAAAAAGATACCGAAAAAAACCATACGTTTGTAGACTTGCGGAACGACGAGACGAAACGTAATGACTCCGCGCCGAGCACAAACTCGACGCCAAAGTTTTGCGAAAATACTAGCACGGGTCATTCGTCAAGCAGATGTCTGCGCAGGACACAGTTCGCCAGTGCTTTCCAGGAAGCTTACGAAGACCCGCGGACGAAGTGAAGGATCCCAAGAACGCGGCCCTTGGAGAGAGTTGGTGAGAGTATCGATGTACGCAAAAAGAACGCCGTCGGTGGCGGTGTTAAGCCTCAGAAGCCCACGTCTGTGCAAGTACGCGGTGCGGCCCGACGGTCTTTTATACGCTCCACGGCGAAAAAGGTGCCTGGGATAAAATTAACTGCCTGCTCCTGCGCTGGCAATCTGAGGCAGAGCGAATACGGGAACGTGAACGTACCGTACGCGTTAAGCTTTTACCAAAACTCTAAAGTAAAAAAAAAAACAAAACAAATTAAACGTAAATTAAAGGGCACATATATGCCAAGTATTTGTTTTTAAATTTTCCATGAAAGAAGATAGTTTTGGTGCAATATATACGCTCGTAGACGCAATTTAGGTGGAGGTCACGGCCCACATATCAATGGCTGCGCCCGTTACAACAGGATTGGAGTGGCTGCTTGGCCGAACATGCTCGGAAGCTGGTTGTTTCTCTTTCACGACGGACGGTGCGTCTAATCTGGAACTCTGACACACTACCTACTGTACCCTGATCTGGCCACACAAGAGCGCGCCAGAGCGCGCCTTGTAGTTCAAGGCTGCGGTCACAGCGTTTCCTACCGCTATGACTTCGCGGCGCTGCACAAAGATTTCGTTTCCTAGGAAATCCGCATATCAATCGAAGGCAAGCAAGGCGCGGCAGCGTTATGTTGTCCTGATTTGCTCTCCTCGCAGGCCTCGCGGGATCTTGTCAGTCAGTAACAGACTCGTTAATAGAGGCGCCGGGTGCCAGCAAAGTGGCTTCATCTGAGTAACCCGAGAACGCGCAATACTTTGACTATGGCACAAGGGCAGTCAGGGCTACAAAACGTCCTTGCGCTTCCGTGCCTAAGAGACGTACTATTTTAATCCAAACAAACATGAGAGCGATGCCGGAGATGCGTCCTGCTACATTGTGCTACTGCAGCCTGCTTGCGCCATGCTATAACAATGTTTTTAAAATACAAGTAATTAGAGCTTTTCAGCTGTGCGGCGCGCAGACCGTACGCTGAACTGGCAGGCCGTGAACCAAGTGTGTTTCGCAGAAAAGCTTTTGCTCAGTGCCACCATCGGAAAGCGAGGCACTTCATCGGTGACAGCGTCTTTCAAAGGAAGCCATTCTGTAGGCAGGTCAGGATTACAGTAGCTCGTGGGCTGGCACCGCCTGCTAACCATGCGAGCAGACGCGCAGCAACCTCCAGCATCGTCTGCTATTCTACCACCCATTACTTCATCTGCCGTGCCCAGACACCGACATGAAAGGCGCGCTTGGAGGTCCCTTGCTATACCGACTCAGTCTATAAATTTCAACAACGCTTCCAAGACGCGACCATGAAAGCTGAATTCTAGTGTACCGTCATGCACGGGCCGCGGTCAAATACAAGCGCCTGTCAGCGTCTGTGGAGGTACAGTAAAAGACGACCGAGAGTACTAAGAAAAATTAACAAAATAAATATTCACTCCTTCCAGCGTTTCGTTCTTGTTAATTTTTCAAATGGCATCCGCGAGCAAGGTAGCTCAGCGTTATGACGCACAATTAAAATAAGACACACTAAAAGTCGCGTTAGGAGGCCAGATGCACTGCAAGACTTGTGAGCTACTTTTTTTTTTTTTAAGCGAAATAACCCCCCCAAAAAAACTGGACAAACCTAATGCGACCCGGACGCCCGTTTGCATCCAGCAAAATCTCTCGCAAATTCGTACTTGTTGTGGTATCTCTTTGGTATTGAAAGCATGGTTGCAATCACAACGGTGGCACATTTCACAGAGCAGCGGGGCCGTTTTTACGGAAACCAACATCTTTATTCGGCATCAACACGCGCTAAAGGAACAAATCAAGCAAGAGCGAGCATCGTAGTTGAGGTGGGCCGCTGGACTTAGGGAAGTACCAGTACGAAACCAAGCACCCCCACAGCGCTCCCCAAGGCGCGTACTTGCAACAGTTGTTCGCTGTAAACTAGGTACGTTGAGGATATCTTCCTCGAAACACGTCAATGAGCGCAGAACTACTCGCTCTCATAAAAATAAAGGAGCTCAATGATCTACTATGCTCGTTGAGCACACCAAAAACACCGGCAGCCATGTTTGTTATCGTTTGATACCCGAAATTGAAAGGCAATGTCGTGATACGTTTGAAAAGAATAATGACTCTATCTAAAATATTTGTTTCTCAACCATAAAAAAAAAAAAAGATTAAAATACTTATACGGACGGAGATGCAATTTTGACACCAAGTTTTACACGTCAATCATCTCTCCAACAAATGAGAGCCGAGTAAATGTGATTAGTTTTCTAAGCACCGAGCGGCACCTACAGCAGGGCTACCCCCACCTAAATTGCGTCTAACAACGTAAAAATTGCTAAAAGAAAAAAAACTTGTTTCGTGGAATTACTTTTTTAAACAAACAAATGTATCCAATTGAAGGCCCTTAAAAAAACATTTTTTTTTTTCTCATTTTAGTGTTCCTTTAAGCGAGAAGCACGGTAGAGGTATTTGTATTTTTGAACGGTAATAAAAGAAACGCGCCGGTTGCCGAGACCGATGCCGTTTATTGTTCCGTTATTTAGCCGCCGCATTCTTTACGCCTTTAGTGTTTGCACTCTCCTCGCGTCTGCATCGCGCTTTTTCTAGCGAATTATGAAACGTACGTGCCGCGAGATGCGAGGGCCCACAAACGTGTGTAAAAAACTACCCCCCCCCCCCAAAAAAAAAAAAAAAAAAAAAAAAAAACATAAACGGTACGATGTGATGAAAGTTTTAGCAAGTTGAGCGAATGTGGTGGTGTTACGAACGGGGTGTGAGTTATTTTGGGTGGGCGCCGCTTCGGCCCACTATGTTTGCGTAACACAATGAGAAATTCCAGTATAGACTCAGGTAGCCTCGAGTTATTAAACAACGGCGCGGTCGGCTTTGTTCTGCCTCGTGAAAAGAGCGGCGCTGGGATGGATCGGGTTTGGGGCACGAATGCTCCTTTTTTTTCGCAGAAAACACCTCACGCATGCGTTCACCATCTCCCCTGACCCTTTCTTCCCGCTGTCACTATTTTCGGAGAGAAACGCCCCCGCACGTCCAATGTTAGAAAGTGTTTGTAGATTGTTTACGCTGCCTTGGGGGACAACAGAAACCCGATACGAGATCCGGGACTCTGTAGGCAAGGCTTGCGCCGCGCAAGCGCAGTAGTGGCGTCTTCGTTCCCGAGAGCGTCGCGGAGGTGGGACGACGGTCTACGGTAACTTCCTATTGTCAGCACTGCTTCTCTGCGCATATTTCGTCTTTGTAATTTTTACAAATATTTCTTATAAGCCTTGGCTGTACGGACCAGAATACTTATTTTAAACCTATACAACGTCATCATAACAATGTGTTCTGAAGGCTGGATGAACATTGGGCTCGCCCTCCTACAGACTTAGACGGTACTCTTAACAAGTAAGCAAATTACTTGTAATCGATTCATTCTGGAAGAATGTTTTTCAAATATAGGAATACAGTTAATAGAAAGTAATAACAGTTGTTATTAGATTACTTTTAAAAATTGTAAAATTACTTGTAACGCTTACTATGCTCCCCTCTTTTTCCTAATGGCACCCGCTGTTCGTACAAGTTTCCTCCATAGTAATCGTAGAACTGTGTCTTCGACTGGAGAATGGTTTACCAAAATTTATAAATTTATGAGATGAGTAGTTTATAGTTCGGTGGTTCCAATCTAATAATGAACAGTGCAAAAGACCGGTTTGAAAAACGGCAGAGGAAATTGTGGTTTTTGAAATTCTGAAGTAATCGAGAGAAAAAAAGTAACTTACTTTTTCAAGTAATGACCTACTGCTTCTCTTCTCGAGTTATCATCTAGTATAAATGTACAAATTTTTAACGTGGGTAAAGGTTATTGTAATGACTTACTTTTTTTTTTCTTTTTTTAGTGACGTGTACGATATTGTCGTCACAGGTAGTTCGCAGACAACACCCCAGACTGCATTAGCTACTCGAAAAGGTTCCATTCAGTGACCCACAATGGAGATTCGTCCGGTCTCAGTAAGAAATAAAATTTGCTCGAATGGCACGCTGCAGATTTACAGACGGTATTTGTAGCCAACCAGATTTCTCTTGCCGTCCCTTTGCTCGACGCGATGGTCGTAACGCTCACTAGACATGAATGCACGTACTACAGGGAAGTGGCACGCGGATAATATGAGTTTATTTTAGTTCTCGGAGCAAGGATATGAAGTTTGAGTGATGCGAATACGAACGCAGAAACTCCCTGAGTACGCATTTAGGAATTTTGCGAGCCTTCGTAAACAGACCTTTCGCGAGCATCGCAATAGACCGCGCGTAACGCGCATCTATGTACAGCTGGGGCTCACGGTCTCACTGATTGAACACGAGTCTTGTTGAGCGCTGACGCAGAATTACTGTTCAGTCTGTGCCCGCGTCGGCCTCCTGTAGGCGACAAAACAATTCAGCTCTAAGGACTTGATATCCGTCGCATAAAACATTAGCCATGAACAAGGTAAAAAAATACGTGACATTGCAATTCTTTCTTACTACGCTCCTAAATTATACTCTTAAGAGAGTTCTACGGAATCTCGCTTTCTGTGTATTGAAGTGCCGAGTGCAACCCCGAGTCATTTCCAGACAAAGACGACGCAACAAATTTAATGGGTGCATTTTCAGTAAATGATTAACTGTTAATGCTGCATTCGCTCTGGTGTTCAAATCGAATGTAGTGCATCTTCGAATGGACATTCAAACTAGTGTTGCGGACTGGGCACTCCCTTTCCATTTCAAGTCCATTCCGGGGAATCATAGCTTACAACAATTCCATTCCTTTCAACTTCTTGGATGAAAACATTGGGGCAAGTCACACTCATGGAATGGCTAAGCTTCACCATTACATTCCTTTAATACCCAAATGTAATAAAAATTGGCAATTGACAGCCACACCTCGTCGCTGAAAACAAAAACACACACACATAATGTTGCTGACATTATCAAACGCGGAGGCGACTGAGAAAATATGCAAAAGCTTCCTCAGATCATTCACTTTACTAAGCCCAAGGGCAGTCGCACAAAGCGCTTCGTGGCACTTGGTTCCGATCGTGCTATCAGGCATAAAAGGCTTGCGAGTAGCAACAGAGACCAACAATTGAAACCACCCATTTTCTTCGAAAACGGACTGTATACCCACAACAAATACATGATTAGCCTTATGTTTGTTTGGTAAGAACTTGAAAATGTCAAATTCGAGCGTGGCGCAAAAAAAAAAAAAAGCTGTCTTACTTTTTGTTTTGAATACTTGCACGCCAGCACCACTAGTGCGCTGTCAGAAGCGAAGCCGCGTATACCTGCCCCAAATCTCCAAGCGCTAAGGCAAGAACAAAAACGCGCGGACATAGTTCAATCGGTAAGCGGTGCCAGCACAAGGGAGTGTAGCAGCATATTACGGAAACCTGCCTTGAAACGTAGACGTAAACGTAAACGCGGGTTAAAAGGAGAGAGTCGATCTGCTCATTATTCCGGTTCGGTTCCGGGTTCAGTAGCATTGAGGTTTGTTAGTTTCCGTTCGGGTTAAGTGATGTGTTTAAAATAACTGTTCGGATACCCGTTTCATCAAACGCAAACCAGTTTAAACCAAATTAAAAAAGAAAGTAAAAAAAAAAAAACTCCCATTTTTAAAAGAAAAAAGTGACTGTGACATCTGCATTAAAACAAATTAGGTCATCAGAAGCCGTGCTGCGAAAACGAGGACAGGAAAACAAACACGTGTTTAATTTTATTTTGTGATCTTGAATATTTAACGCAAACACCATTAAATCAAAAATTCGTGGTCACACAGGCGGTTGGAAAGAGTAACAAACCACAAAACTCACATGTGAAGTCAATCAGCCAACACGCACAGCGACAGCGTGACGGTAGCACGCACCCCACTCGCAAACTACTCACAAAAAACGAACTAGTCCGTAGTTGTTGAGACAGCAGGAGTTTGGTCTCTAAGAGTATGGTGACATTGTTACTCACTGTAGATGAGAAGTTTACCTAGTGCAGTATGACCGCTAGCGTAGAGTGTTTGAGGGATATCACGCTGGTACTGATACACGAACGCAAGCTGGTACGATGCTCATCAAGATGGAAAGGCAAACTATCCACACCGCACGCCCGAACGACTTGCTCAGACGACTGAGGTGAAGAGGAGAAAGACAACGAAGGGCCCATCGAAATATAATTCAAACAAAAACGAACAAAAAATACAACGGACGACTTTATGTTTCTAAAAAACGCACGCAGGCGCACGCGCGCACACATACACACACACACGCACGCACGCGCACGCACGCACGCACGCACTCAGACACACACGCATTCACGCACAAACACACACACACGCACATACACACACGCGCGCACACACACACACACGTACACGCACGCGCGCGCGCAACACACACACACACACACACACACCACCACACACACACCAAACACACGTACACGCACGCGCGCGCGCGCGCACGCACACACACACACACACACACACACACACAACACAGGCACACACACACACACACACACACACAAATACCTCAAGCAGCGTCCAGGGTTTTGGGCGACAGGCGCCCCGGCGACCGGCGCCAGAGTGTCGCGCTTGTCGCGGCATCGGATCTTCGCGCCGACAGATTTCGCCACAGCGGAACAAACACGCCGACAGCCGTGAAATTTTTGTTTTATTTTCACGTTTATGTTTCCTTTTCCCTTCCTTCAGGAATATTCCTTAGCAGCAAGAAAAGAACACACACACACCCAAGAGCAACATTAGATGCGGGTGGTCCCACCAGAACGATCCACGTCCATGGTACAGTGAGCGTTAACGAAAACTCGACCATACTCGTTTTTACCTCAAGAATAAAAAAAAACACGGTTTGCGCGTTGCTCATACGCTGCGCGAAGTAGTTCTTATAATATCTGGTTGTCGGAGGAAGCAGCGATGTATTTGGCATTTAAAACGTGCATGACTTGATATAATAAAACATATTTACTCTAAAATGCACCTATTCATATCCTAAACTTTCAAGTAAAAATGAAAACGTCTAATCCTCCGATATAAGTCGAACTCCTTCTGCTGCGACTAGTGTGGGGAAACGAAGTATAGTATCTTCTTCGTCCACAGTCTCCTGCGCCTGCTTCACCCTGAGAAGCTCGCTCGCTTTCACCACGACGCCCTGCATCGACTTTTCGTAGGTACCGCCGGCAAAGCTTTTGTCCTCTGCATAGCCGCCAAACCTAAGTGCGGCAATACCCGAAGGAGGTATTGTCGAGAATGAACGACGCACAGTGATAGTGATTGTGCTATTTATTTTGGCTCAGGAGAACCGCGGCGTGCCCTGTTTGCAGACGCGTTGGCCGAATTTCCGGCGACGCAGGAAGTCCAGCACCCCCGTGGTGGGGCTCCAGGTGTGGTTGCCGGTGTTGACCGGGCGGCGGTCTGCGCGAAAGGGGGCCTTGAAATCACCCAGCGTGCGGTCAAGACTATTACCGAGCAGCGTGAGAAGGATCCTCCATAAACTTCGGCGGGGCTTCCCTCTCTACTAACGAGACGCATCAAAATGATGCTCCCGGGAAAGTTTCAAAGAACCTCAATATGGTCATTGATGGTTACGACGGGACGACACTCATCGGCAGCGGAGCAGACTATTCCGTTATGAGTGGAAAGCTCTCATCGCATTCGGAAAGTGATCGCGCGGTTGGGCGGTCCACGAGTTCGAACCGCGGGAGCACACGTCATCCCGTCAGTGCGAAGTGCTCGGATCGCGTCGAGAGGCACGGTTAGACTGTACCCAGTGAAGTGTGTTTTGTTGTGTTGTGTTCTCTGAATACGGCGCCGTCATCAACCAGGGAGCAAGCAAGTTGACCCCAAGGAAATCTCTCGCAACGGCGTATAATCGCGAAACGACGTCAGCCGCTGACTTGTGTTAAGTTTTTACACCGATTAGGCCTTGCTCGAATCACGGCGCACTTACAGGGACGGTCCACAACACCACCGCTCGGTAGAGACCTTCTAGAGGAACATTTACAAAGCCTTTTGTACATCTGGCAAAGTACCCAAAGTCAACGGGTACTCGACTTCTTTGTTTTTCTTACATCGAGAAAATCTGATGCTGTGAAGCCATATACTTCCGAGCCAATTAAAAAGGGCTGTTGGACTTTATTTTTATCGATGCCGACAGTCACCTCAAATCATTACAGGATCCCTCTGGTTACGCAGCATAATCACGTTACCGCCTAAATAAAAGGAGGACCTGCGAATCTGCGCGGCGGAGACGGAAGTGGACTTACCTTCGGACGCTACCAGCAACTAATTATATTCCCTAAAAACATTGTCATCCATATAGCCCAAACCCAGTATCCAGCCTGTCCGTCCCCCAGCCTTCGCACCCGGGTTCTCTCCGAACATGTGAAGTTGCGAGCGCGGTCGAGTATCAGAGTGCCTTTGGTAACAGGCGGAGGCACCGGTGGCGAAGCTCTGCTTGAGGGGAGTCTTCAGGTGCTCCGAAAAAGAGTAATTTGCGTCGCAAAAAGAATTACGAAACTTTGAGACGGGCGCGCTGTGGTGCTCGTAACAAACCTTCGACAGGAGGCACAGAACCTTGTAAAATATACTGCTGTGGGCCACGTCGAGGAACACCGGGACATGGCCCCAGGGAAGGCCATCTCCGAAGACGTATAACCCTCGCCGCACAAGTGTTGTCTGCCTTGAAGTTGGACATCGACCCGTGGCTCCCAGCTCCTCAACGTCGGCAGCTGACCAACCATCTTGCTTAGTCTAGCGACTGTTTCACCACGTCGTCGAAGTGCGCCAAACAACGATCGCGAGGCATCGCATTGTTACAGACGACGACGCATTGCCAATCTACCGGTCGCCGTACCACGTCTCGTTAAAATAAAGGTGCGCCATTCAAGAGAAAGTGCAGGAAACGCTAAACGATGACATCACCAGCCTTCAAGCAGTCCATGGGCTTCTCCAGTTGTGTTAGTCAAGAAAAGGGATAGAATCCCTAGATGTTCCTTGAACTATCGGCAGCTCAACGCGTTAAAAAATAAAAGATATTTACTCACTCCCCCGAAATCACGACACAATTTGCACCGGCTGCGGCACACCCGATACTTTTCGTCGATGAGCTACTGGCAGATCGGAGTAGATTAACAGGACCGCGAGAATACATTATTATTCACGCCTCATGGACTGTACAAGCTTAAAATTATGCGTTTCGGACTTTGCACAGCACCAGCGACATTCCAGCGTGTTATGAACTCGGTGCTACCATGTTTATAATGACAATGATGCCTCGTCTACCTCTACGACACTGTGGTATTTTGAATTGACGTCGACAAACACTTGCAACGACTTCGGGCCGTTTCACAAGCGATTAATAACGCAAAACGGACGCTAAAGTCGGCAAAATGTCGGTTCGCTTATGGCACACTGGAGATTCTCGGTCTTGTCGTGAGCAACCAATGTGTCCGCTCGGACCATGCAAAGACGTCCGCGATAGCCGAATTTCCCAGACCATAAGACAAGAAAGCGATCCAAAGATTTCTTGGGTCGTGTGCCTACTATCGACGCTTCGGTGCTAGATTTTGCTAAACTTTCAGCGCCGCTCACGCATTTTACGAAGGACGCCGTAAGGTTCCAATGGAGAGAATACCAGGAGCAGGCATTCAACAAACTCAAGCGAAATCTTTAGTCACCACTGATCCTCGTCCATTTAAATTAGACCACAGACAGAAATCTATACAGACGCCAGCGATGCGGGGCTTGGAGCTGTGCTGATTCAGAAACAATTGAGTACGGAACGAGTAATTGGCTAGGCTAGTCGGACACCGTCAAAGGTAGAAAGTGATTACTCAAAAATCGAGAAGGAGTGTCTTGCTGTCGTCTGGAGAATCACCAAGTACCGCCTGTACTTCTACGGGAGCCCGTTTCGAGAGGTCACGTACCACCACCCACTGTGCTGGGTGGCCAACCTAAAGGACCCATAAGGCCGTCTCGCTCTTTGGAGGTTACGGGTTCAGGGGTTTGATATTATCGTCGTCTAAACGACAGGCCGCAAACACAGCCCCCGCAGGGGGCACCTGTGAAAGCAGGTGTTTGGAGAGTGGCGTCTCCACGGACCCCGAGCCCCGCAGGGGGCGCCTGCACCTTCGGTGCTAGGTGCTTGGTGAGTAGCGTCACCACGGACCCCAGCCACGTAGGCCACCATACCCGCACGCAGGGGGCACCTACTTTAGTAGGTGCTTGGTGAGTGGCGTCACTACGGACCCCGAGCCATGTGGGTTCGCCCACCCACGTCTGGCTGTGCGTGGCGGACCCGTGTCCGGGGAAAAGGGGATCCTTGCGGTTGAGCTGAGCTCGGGGTATGTTTGGACCTTTCGGGGCCCCCCGGGCGAGGCAATACACCGCTTCGGCCCCTGCTCTCGTAGACGGGTGTCCTGGCTTGGCCCGACCAGGATGATTCAGTCAGTCGCCTTTCTCCACCTCTCCTTTCAATACCTTTCTTCTCCTTCTCCTCTTCCTTCTTATTTCACCTTCTTTGGCGGCAAGGGCTAACCTTGGGTGGCGACAGAACTCTCTCTTGACCCACACTCGGTTATAGCATCTTAGTAGCACTGGTAGAGTAACATACTCAGACAAGCCAGACCTGTTATGAGATGTTACCTATCCCCTCGTTGGACTCCGTGGTGGGTGGTGTGCTAGATGCCGAAGTTCCTGCCCTTCATATGGCGCCCCTCCTCTCTAAACCCGGTTCAAGGCAGGCTTCTAAGAGGCCTCGCCCTGAGCCCCGAGTCACTGAAAAAGCCCCTGAAATGGGAACATTTGCAAAGTTTTTTGTCATTCACTCGAACCTCGAAGACAAACCAGTGTCGAAATTGTCCCCCTTTGTGGTAGCCAAGGTGCTAGAAAACCTCATCGGGTTCTCATACAAAGCGAAAAAACTCCACTCCGGCGACCTTCTCGTTGAAATAAATACGAAAGTTCAAAGTGAGGCACTCTCCAAGATGACTAGCATAGTCGACGTCGAAGTGTCTGCGAGTCCTCACCGGACGCTCAACACAATCCGTGGAGTCCTCTCTAAAGAAGACTTCCTCGATGCTAGCGAGGAAGAAATTCTGGAAGGACTAAAAGATGCTGGTGTTGTCGCTGTCAAACGTATTATGTTCCGGAAGGATGGCAAGGAAACCCCATCAAAGCATGTAATCTTGACCTTTGCGAGACACACCCTCCCTGAAACTGTGAAGGCGGGTTATCTCCAGTGTCGCATCCGTCCTATGTTCCCAACCCGCAACGGTGCTTCCGCTGCCAGCGCTTTGGGCATGGGTCACGTAGTTGCCGAGGAAAAGAAACTTGTGCGAAATGTGGAAGCCAGGAACATGCTGCTGACATCTGCGAGGCGGCGGCCCTCTGTAGTAACTGCAGTGGGCCCCACCCAGCTTACTCCCGCACCTGTCCCCTCTGGCATCAAGAAAAGGAAATTCTTTCCCTAAAGGCAAAGGAGAATATCACCTACTTGGAGGCTAAGAAGAAGCTGTCCTTCCTGTCAAAGGGAGGTTACGCCGAGGTGGTGCGCAGGGGCCCTGAACCACGTTTGGAAACTAGGGCCACCCAGGTCTCTCCCGAGATCTTGGCGGCTGACCTAAAGGCCCCATTCCCTCAACAGGAGCAGCATTTTGCTCCCCTGGGCAAAGGTGGGCCGGCAATAGCCGTGCCCACCCTGCCCTTCAAGACTGTGGTGCAGGGTCAGCAGGCTTCCTCTTATCGCAAAGAGGGGGCTTTAGCTGCTTCCTCTGCTCAGAACAGGCCAGCACCGGCTGGACCTGTCAACTCTGGCTGCTCTCCTAAGGAGGAGAAGAAGCGAGGCCCTCGGCCTCAGTCCCTGGAGAGGCAGCCAGCAACCAAGGAGCTGCGTGGCTTGCATGCAGGTTCCCTCTCGGGAAAAGAGGTGGAACAGATGGACGGGGTAGAGCCCCTCCTCAGTACATCAACCACCTTTCCATCGAGTTCTGGTCGTGTGCGCGGATTGGGACCCCGCGGCACAGACCCTTCTGGGCCAGCAGGCAAGTCTGCCTGTGGGGCTCAGGAGAACACTGGCGCTGCCTTGTCAGCCCCCTCGTCGACTCCGGGTTCTGACCAGGACGAGATGGAGTGGCAGACTACAAAGAAACAAAAATCAAAAACACTCGTAACTCCTCCGAAGTGAGGCAACTGACTCACTTTTACATGTGCTCAGGTTTTTGTTCCTAAGCTGGCTTCAGTACTCATACAATGGAACTGTCAGGGCCTTCTAAGAAACCTGGATGATGTAGAGCATCTTCTGGAGGAGTACAAGCCACGAGCGCTGTGCTTGCAAGAGACTCATTTGAGTCCCAGTCGCACTAATGTTCTCAGACGTTACCAGGTTTTCCGGAAGGATCGTCCGAGCTCTGGCAGTTCCTCTGGTGGAGTTGCGGTGGTCCTCCCGAGAGACGTTCCCTGCACACAGGTTCCGCTGTCCACACCACTTGAAGCAGTGGCAGTTCGGTTCATGCATCATAAAGCTCTGACAGTATGCTCTTTATACCTGTGTAACGTGCGCGGATTTCGACGGTGTGTATGTGCGCGTGCCGGGTCATCTTCGTGCCGCGTTTTGCACGCGACGAACTGTGTGTGTGTGCGCGCGCGTCATCCTCGTGGCGCGTGCCACGCGCCCTGCATCAAGAAAGAAAGAAAGAGAAGGAAGGCGGAGAACAGAAAATGGAGTGCGTTCGAGCGGGCAGACCAGCGTGTGGAAGGGAACCGCCGGGCGTCCAGACCCGGGTTCTTCAAGGCTTCCACCTGGCCTGACCTCCAGCTCCCACAAAGCCTTCACCCCAGTTGAAAGCAGGGGCACGTGTTGCGGAGCACGCGTCAAGATCACAGCGGCCCCGTCTATTCCAACACGGCACCCCAGACGCCGACGCCGTGCCAACGCCGCCGCCGACCCACCGACTTCAAGCTGAACCCTGGGCTTTTCGGTACGTGCTTTGTCGCCGCTCCAGCGCACAACACCTCTCAAGACCCAGCGCCACGAAACAAGAAAGCGTTAAGTCGTTACAGCGAACTTTCCGGTTGCCCTTAGTGAGCAAGCAGTGTGCCGACATTGCGAGAAAAATCTGTCGAACGTGCGTTCCTGTAACTATTTCCCCAAAGTCATACCATTCGTAGTTTTTTGTGTGTAAATTTAATTAGTGTGTTTTCATCTTGGCATATTGTTTTCTAATATAACGCTGTTTTCTACTTCAAACGGTCTCGTCTTTCTTAATTCACGTACCTGATACACACGATTCTTCACAACCTGCCACCCTCTTTCACCTTGACATGTTCAGATTTTAACTCACTGTTAGACCAGCTTCCTGAGCCTTTCCTTTTGATGGGCGATTTTAATTGTCACAACCCTTTATGAGGGAGCACACGTCAGGATGTCAGAGGAAAAATTGTTGAGTCAGTTTTAACCAGACGGAGTCTTTGTCTTTTTAATACGGGCCAGCCAACCAATTTTAGTCCATCGTCTTTGTCATCAACATCCATCGACTTTACTTCCAGATTTTTCCTGGATTGTGGATTCCAGTCCACGTGGAAGCGATCATTTTCCGATTCTTTTAACCTGTAGCGTAGCCCCTCCTTTAATTCATGCACGCCCTCCTCGTTGGAAGCTTGACAAGGCTGATTGGGGCATTTTCAAGCAGGCATCGCTTTTAGCATATTCTCGTCTCGATAGTCTCACAATTGACGAACACAATCATCTTTTAACCGAGCGCATCATCACAGCAGCCAAGTTGTCCATCCCGCAGACATCTCAATTTCTTCCAAGGAGGCCAAAGCCTTGGTGGAATTCAGAATGTGAAGAGACACGCAAGAAACAAAATCGGGCTTGGAGTATTCTGAGACGATACCCCACTAGAGATAACCTCATATCCTTTCGGAAAATGAAGGCCCGTGCACGCTACGTCCGAAGAAAAGCCAAACGGGAAAGTTGGCAAGGCTATGCTTCTACTATAATTAGCAGTACCTCACCTAAGGAGGTCTGGGATCGAATACACAAGATCAATGGTTCCTATCATGCATTTAAAATCCCCCTGCTTTTTAGGAATGGAACATGCCCAGACACACTCGAGGAACAGGCTGATATTTTTGGAGAACATTTTGAATATATATCCAGTTCACATCATTATTCAACTACTTTCCTTCAACAGAAACTGAAGGCTGAGAGCAATCCATTGAAAACCTCGGGAGGTGAACAGGAGGGATATAATGCTACATTCAGCTTGCGCGAGCTCCTTGCAGTTCTTCATAACACAAAGCCCTCAGCTCCTGGACCAGATGGTTTACATTATTCAATGCTACAGCATCTTCATCCTTCTACACTCGACGTCATTTTATATCTTTATAACCGCATATGGCAGGAGGGCTGTTTCCCTTCATCTTGGAAGGTAGCACATGTCCTTCCACTTTTGAAGGCTGGTAAGGATGCTTCTTGTGTTTCCAGTTATAGGCCCATTGCTCTTACCAGCTGTCTCTGTAAGACACTGGAGCGAATGATTAATCGTAGACTAATGTACTATCTGAAGCACGGTAAGCTGCTCGACAAATTTGAGTGTGGCTATCGTTCATCAAGGTCTACAGTCGACCACTTGGTCCGTCTCGAAACTGTTGTGCGTGAGGCCTTTGCACACGGGCAGCACTGCCTCTCAGTGTTCTTTGATCTCGAGAAAGCGTACGACACGGCTTGGCGCTTTGGCATTTTGAGGGACCTGTTTGACCTCGGACTACGTGGTCGCATGCTTCGTGCAATTCAGAGCTACTTAGACAGGCACACCTTTCGAGTCCAGCTGAGAAACACACTCTCCCGTGAATTTCTGCAGAAAAATGGAGTGCCGCAGGGGGGAGTGCTAAGTGTCACCTTGTTTATAGTCAAAATGAACTCCATTGCTTCTGTAATCCCTTCGTCGGTTCAGTATTCACTTTACGTCGATGATTTACAAATTTCAGTTTCCTCCTGTAACCTCTCAGTTTGTGAACGCAGGGTTCAGCTAGGCATCAACAATCTTACTGAGTGGGCTGACAGTAATGGGTTTAAGTTCTCTCCTGAAAAGACCGCATGTGTTTGCTTCACCCGCAAACGTGGAATCCTTCTTGAGCCATCCCTAACAATCTACAATAGTAATGTTAGGGTCCAACCTCAGCACAAATTTTTGGGTCTTACGTTTGATAGTAAGCTGAATTTTAATGCTAATGTAAAAAGCCTGAAACTGAAAGCTCACAAGTCTCTTAATATCCTTAAAGTTCTCTCCCACCGGTCTTGGGGCTCGGATCGATTGTGCCTCCTGCGGATCTATCGCTCTTTGGTACGCTCCCGACTAGACTATGGCTGCTTTGTTTATGGGTCTGCCAGACAGTCTGTGCTCAAGATGTTGGATCCCATTCATCATCTTGGGCTTCGTTTGGCTACAGGTGCATTTCGTACATCCCCTGTGCCCAGTTTATATGCAGAGGCTAATGAGTGTTGCCTCGAAAGACGTAGATTCGCATTGGGCATGATGTACTCTCTCCGCATCCGATCTGTCCTCCAGCACCCCACTCGAGAAGTTGTTCAAGAAACACGCTCAGAACGACTCTTTCTAGCAAAACCTAGCGTGATCCCTCCATTCAGTATGCGATTGAAGACCTTGGCCGAGTCTGTCGGATTAGATGTGGCATCCCAGGTAGTCGAATTCCCTGGCATCATAGCACCCTGGGAGCACCCTGACATACACTGCAACCTGTCTCTTGCACAGTATAACAAGAAAAACACTCCAAGTGCTGTGCGTCTTCAGGAATTTCATGAACTCGCTCAATTGTATAAAGATTATTCAAAGTTTTATACAGATGGAACAAAATCTGAGACCTTTGTTGGTTGCTCTGTCATTGGCTCTTCAGTGGAAGTTGTAAGGCGGATAAATACTGCTGCTACCATTCTCACAGCAGAGCTGTATGGCCTCCTGTTGGCTACGGAACACATAGCCCGCCACAGGATACCCCTGGCAGTGGTTTTCACTGACTCTCTCAGTGCCTTGCGAGCCATCTCTTCACTGCTGCCTACAAGGAACTCCCTTGTTGTTGAAGTTCAGAAGAAAATTATTGTGGCAGCCAGGAAGCATTGCACCATTGTCTTTTGTTGGATTCCCAGCCATGTTGGTATCCCAGGCAATGAGGCGGCCGACCGTGCCGCCCGCACATGCATCAGCAGAGAGGTAGATATTTAAAGGATCCCTTACATGGACTATCGACCTTCTGTGAGGTCTCGCTTACGAGCACAATGGCGAGCCGAGTGGAATGAGGCGATCTACAACAAGCTGCATCTCATTAAGCCAAACCTGGGTGAATGGGCGAGCGCCCGGCACCAGGAACGATTTCATGAAGTAATACTGTGTCGGTTGCGCATTGGCCACACGCATCTGACCCATGGCTACCTGCTCCGTGGGGAGGATGCCCCTTTCTGTGAACAGTGTGACCAACCTCTAAGTGTTCTCCATTTTCTAATTGAGTGCCCTTTCTATGAAAGGGAACGCCAATCTCACTTCGCACAGTTATACATGAAGCACATTCCCTTACACCCAATGTTGTTATTGGGTGATGAACCATTCGTGACCTACAATCAAGTCTTTAAGTTCTTAGATGCTATTGGTCTTCTTCATCGACTGTGAACTTCAAAGCTTTTCACTCATGCCCATTTTTGTTTGTGACATTATCCGGTTCATGTCTCATTCCTTTATTTTTAACCCTGACCACTAGAGTCCTTTCTTCTCGCTTACCCTCAATGCAATAGTTTCCTTCTTTGGCGCTCTTTGGCCTTAGCAGCCCTTGCGCCATAAAAATCCAATCCAATCCAATCCAATGCAAATACAGCGGTGCCCATTAATATTCTGTTTCCTTTGCAGAATTTTCGTGTTTTTTTTTTTTTAAGCCTCCTTTGTATTTTGTCTGTCATGGGTTTCGTCGATTCCGCACCGCCCAGCACCGACGACGATGACGACGAGTGATTCCTCGGCGCAATTACCGTCAACGAAATGGCAGATCTTCAGCGAGACTATCTTGAGCTATGGGCACTGATCGAGCACCTGGAAGAATGAGGCAGTACAGTTCTGCGTGTCTTCTCGCATCCCTGCCCACCTTTTTCCTTCAACAAAGTGTACTGTATAGAGAGAACTTCGGGGACAACTACTCGGCATGTTTTTCTGCTAATCCCCATCGGCCTTCGATAGGAGTTCTTCCAAGCTTGTCAGGATTATTTGACGGCTGGACACCTTGGCTATAGTAGGACATTCACCAGGATTAATGAGAAGCACTGCTGACCCAAGCCTCTAAAGTCCAACCAGCCGTAAACACGATTATGTCACGAGTGCCACTGACGCAAGAAACAGCCGACGAAGTGGGGCAGAAATCGTTCAGACGATTTATCTTCTGACTTCAGCGTTCCAGGAGATTGAAAATGATTTGCTTCGTGAATACCCAACGTCCACTGTAAGGGCCGATGGATAATCGTCGCCAAGGACTTTTTACGCGATACGCCGAAACGAAATCCCTTCTACATAAAACTGCGAAGCAAATCGCCATGATTCTTGTTGCGACTATCATTCTCTGTCACGCAGCGCCGGACATATTAATTACAGACCGATGAACACCATATTTGGTTTTCGGCTCAGCTGACGCAAGAGATCATTTGGCTCATCCACACCAGCCATTGTCCAACCACCGTTCACCACCCGCAGACCAACGGACTAACGGAGCTGCGAAAGAAAATCATAGCCGCATGATCTGAAAGTACGTCGACGCAAGCACAAGACGTGGGACGAGGTGCTGCCCTTCGTCTCGTTAGGCCTCAACACCACAGTTGAGGAAACCACCGGATTTACACCATTTTAGCTGGTGCACGGAAGGAAGGTGACAACGATGCTCGACTCAATGCTTCCGCATTAGCCTGTTGACAACAGAAGCGACGAAGTCCAGATGGTCACTCAACGAACAGAGAGGTCTGCCAACTCGCCCGAATCCGTATTCGAGACAAATAGGGCGTCGACGCTAACCGCTACAGCCTCCGCCGTTGTGACGTCCACTTCCTGCCTGAAGTCAAACTGATTAAACTAACTAAACGGTATTTCGGGTACTACAATGTTATCAACCGCTTTCGGCACTTGAACTATGAGGTGCTCCCCGACAGAACCAGACCATCAGGACGCCGCCAGTCGCGTTCCGATGTATTTGGTACATTCCGTTTGTCTCAAGCCGTACTAAGTCTCAATAGGACTGACCACTATTTATGATTAAGACGATCCTGCAGTTTTTCTTTTTGCTGTTGTTTGGCTTAGCTTTTTGTTAATTTATTTAACGTTACATGGGAACAATACTCTTTCAAAGGAGCGTGCATGACCGAGAATGTTCTTCATATTTCTAAAAGATATGAGCTTACTCTTATCCGACTGTATAAATAAGAAGGCCAACACAGTCTTGCGGAGTCAGTGTAGCCGCAGCTTACTTTCAAACGTTCTAGGTCGAATATTTGAGACACTAAGTGAAGTAAATATGGCGCCGAGCGTTGTCTTGCAAGACTCACTTTTCCGACGACGAGTCACTCTATGTATATATATATCGCAGTCTCGCGGTAGCCTGCTGTCACACCGACGCCGCAACGTTCGTTTCTGCTGCTTCGACAATAAGTTTCTCTTTTGTTTGTGGCAAAAGGCCGCAATTAATCCTTTATTTTCATTTTCACTATGATCGATCCGCTTCCATTCGCGACAATAATAATTTTGAGCGGAAAGATTCGCATAGGATAGTTCTAAAACTTTGCGTGAAACATTCCACTATGCCATTTTTATCAAGTAGCCTTCGTGTGCCTAGTTTTTCAAACTTTTTAAAAAGCGCGGCAGATTTACAGGAATTGCAACTGACTAGCGGCTAACAAACTGCGGTGTTAGTGCCCCACCACGAGGAATTTTTGAAAACTCGAGCGCGTTTTTTGAAAACTAGAAAAAAAAAAGAAATAAACACGCCAAAGGTAAGTTGATGGACGCGACACCCGATATATTGCTGAGCACACCCCACAAGAGTTCGTTGAAGGGCTGACGCAAAAATTAAACTCTAAAAGCTACCTAATGATCTTATTTACCGCAGGTTACGTACGTTGTATTTAAATTGTGGCACAGGTTACGTAAAACTTCGCGTGTATAGTGGGCAATAACAAGTCTGCATTTCAAGCCGTTGACAACTTTATAGCTATTTCTTAATCTAGGTGCCAAGACTTCGTCGCTTTGTTTTATTTCAGACGTTATCAGTTTTTTTTCACTGTTTGTACACGTTCCTTGACGGTTTTTTCAAAATAGAAAATAATATATATATATATATTCTTACGAGTTCAGCTATCTCAAAAGTCCCGAGATGACTGAATAACTAGCGGGATTTTCATAAAAACCACCACTTATTTAATTTAGTTGTAGTCTTTTTATTTGAAAGTCTAATTCGATTATGGTATCAACAAAATGTGTCTGTTGTAAATGATAGAGTTTTGACGACGCGATTAGCTACGAAAGGTTGGAACGGGGAGCAAATCTTCAAGAGACATATGTAACATTTTATTTCCTACATGAATGTTCTTCCACAACCGAAGTGAGTATGTTTTTTCTCAGTTTTGAGTAGATCACACGCCTACTTTTGTTTTTCTGTACCTTGTCTTACACGTATTTCTTGGACAGTAAAACTTTGATCACAGAATAATAAAAAAGGTCACTTCTGAGGCAAGCTTAATCTTGCACGAACGTACTGAGCTTACTAATTTAGAGGCAACCTTTCACGCAAAGTAATGAATGCTGTCTCAAAAAACAAATTAAACAAACTTGCAAATGTCCCGGGGGAACGCACCCTGCGCTCTTCATTAATAAATCTGAAAGTACGTTTTGTGTTCTATTTTTTTTTCTTTCTCGATTTGCATTCCATTCTGGAGCTACCGTGTGTGCGCCCACCAGAAAGTATTTCTCAAGACGCCGCAGAATCAGGGCTCACAAATGCGGCCCGCCGCATTCCATCAAGTCCTAAGCTCTTAGAAATAGCGGCTGATCCTGAAAAAGTCCTATCTGAACGTTTGAACTGCGAAAGCAAATATTTACAGCAACCGGCTTTCGGAGGTTTGACGTCTCAGCACATATTCTCGTTTTTTGAGATATCCGCTGGGTTTGTTCCTATAGTACGATATTTCATCCTGACACAAGTTTCATAATAAATGACTCGAAAATAATTTTCGCCATTAGTCATGTCCTCTTCAAGAAAATTCCGGCAGAGTTTTCTAAACTTTATGCTCATTAGTTGAATTTGTTTTACGAATTCTAAGAAAACGTTGATGACAATTATTCCGTTTTTTTTTTACTTTGTTGTTTATGACACCAGGGAATGTTTTTTTTTTTTCCAGTTTTGATATGTATTATAACGAAACTTTGTTTCGCCAGGCCGTTATATAAGGAAATTTAACTCGATTATTTCTCCCCTTAGTGAGCATAAACGGTGAGCACAACTAAACGCGGCTGGAATGCAGCTGGAGTTAGGAAACGCTCCGAACAGCTTCCGTGTGTGTGTGTACGTGAATTCACAGCTCGAGCTCGTGCCTTTATAACACATAACAGTGAGCACGTGTTGTTAGTTTCTTGGACGTGGCCTTTACGTAATAGTACCTCAATGACAAGATGTTCGCATGACGTCATCGTTACTGGATCGCCGACATGGCACAGGCAGCAAACACTGCGAAGCTCGCCGAGAGATGCCGCAAGACGGCAGCTGCTTCCGTCTTGGCATGGCCGCCTGCTAGCGTTGCGTCCGTTGAGAGACGCTGCAAGACGCGATGCTGACGCATCCCTGGCGACGCTGCGTGGTGAATCTCGTTTTCGGTGGGAAATGCGCATATCTTGTCTTCCAGGTCGTACTACCTCAGCGCCCGCAAGGCACGATACCGTGATCGCGATATAACACGGTTACGCTCCGCTACTATAACTACCGAATGGGTCCTCCGCAAAAAGTGCCGATAGTGGAAAAAAAAAGCGGACCGCAAGGCAAGATTTGTTGCTGCCCCGAGGAAACATTGCGCTCGTTAAACCGAAGTACAGAAAGCATCGCGAGAAGCATATGGTCGTTGTCGCAGGTAGAACAGTGAGGTAGGTGCTGGTGAAAACGAATCGAAGAAACTTCGTTGTCGAGACCACACGATGCGTGAACGTGATACCGAGATCCAACGACAACACTGTGACGTGTCCCAGCTATCAGTGGGACCTTACTGCGGATCCACACCAGACTGTGTTTTTTTCCTGTCTTCTGAGGGAAAAATATGAAGCGGTTAGATACCATCCACTTAACACCCTAGTTACACTAGTGCTCTCAACTGTCATTAAGCCAAAGATCGTGGACATCTCTCAACTGTCATTGACCTCTACTACGTTGTCCGGTGTGACACGGTACACAGGCCTAACAGTCCCGGCTGAGATTCGCGTTAAGTGGCACAGTTGAAACCGAAAGAAACCAAAACTTTTCTGAAATTATATATTTTAAAATAGCGATGCAAGTAAATTATATGCGTTTTTTTTGTTAAAAACGCTTAAAACAAAATAGAATATTTTTTGAGAGTAAAGAAACCACAATGAGAATGTTTCACACGAATACAAGCAGGTGAGACACAACGAAAGTCTTATCAGCACCGATGTTACAATGTGCGCCCCCACCGGGCGTTGGCTTCCGCGACGTGTCGTGATCTTTCTAGAGGCAGCTCAGACCCCGAATCACGCCTCTTCGGACAATATTTGGCGATACGATAGCTTTCCAGATACCTTCTTCCAATCTTCCGGTGTAGTAAGTGCTTCGGTGGCGGTGACAATAAGCGGTGATGCCGCGGACGCCAGCCATCTTTAGCTCTACTGGGGCGAACCCCCGTCAGTTTATACTCAGTTTCACCTTATGTTGTACCGCAGCGAAGGCTAGACGCGCGAGCTCATAGCGTTGCCAGCTGCCCTTGATACACGAGAGCTTGTACTGCCGAGATGTGCACTAGAGCGAGAAGCTCGCGCTTGTAGCCTTTCCTTCGTTACATCATAAGGTGAAGTAAAATTTAACCGAGGTAAGGCCAGCTCAGTTGAACTCAAAGATCGTTAGCGGCTCAATGACAGTTGGCGCCTACGTGTAACTCCGGCCGAGCGCGTTTGAGTCAACTGTCGTTGGCTTAATGACAGTTAAGAGCGCTGGTGTAACTAGGGTTAAAACACGCTGCGTTGAGACAGGATTCGTGCTGACAATTGAAGCAGATATGAGTTATGGTCCGCTTACCAGAACATATGTGCTTTTCTATATCACAACTTTATTCCTTTCCCGTTATTTGTTATTCGCTAAGACCGTAGTATACTTTGCTTTGCCTAAAGTCATAGAGGAGTGGGACGCCAAAGAATACTCGAAGAGGTATGCACGTTTTAAAAGTGTAAAATAGGTGGAATCGCTACATATGATTGAAGTCAGCTAGGGAGAACATGCGCACAGAAAGACGTCGAACGCACTGGCGTTATCCTTTTTCGCACTGATTGATTGAACCATTGGACTCGTAGTGTCCACTGCGTTCTGGCTTATTTAGATATAAAATGTAATACCTAATTTGCTTGGTCTTGTGGAAACACGTAATATAAAAATGATTTATCTACTTTAAATTTGGGTTTTAATGCGGAGGGCAAGTTCGTCTGCTTCTCGCGCAGGGGGTACCGGTGACGTCAGAACGCCGTGCCCTGATTGGCTGATCGCGGCCCCCCTATCTGAGCGTCGTCTGCTCCTTTGCAACGTCGTTTGCGTCTGTCTTACCTTTCCTGCGACTTTCGGAAGTGCAGAGGCCAGATTCACAAAACCATGTTACGCCGAAAGAGTGCGTAAGACAAAACGTGAGAACAAATTCGTATTCACGAAACGAAATTATCGTAAGTTTTTCTCAGGTTACGGCGGAATCCTACGACGATCAACTCAGCATGGCCGACAGCGTCGTTCAGTTACTTGGTTGCGACGACCAACGGACGTTTATTTTTGTACGTGCTCTTCTCACGCGTCACGACTACAAGCAGCAAGAAAAAAAGTAAAAAGTACTTGAAATAAACCACGACGAACAAGAACGCTGGATCCACAAACACCTGGGAAATGCTCCAACGGCCACGATTCCACCGACCCCGAGTAAGCGAGCTCGGCAAATAGGCCTAGCAGGCACAGCGGTGCTCCGACGGTCCTTGTCCAAGACCGTCTGCCCACGACCGGCTGGCGTGCTGAATGGAATATGCCCGCGCGACCCTTGTGAACCCTTCAATCTCTTCCTCTTGTCTTCGCCTCGTTTTCCGAGGCAGCGGCGACTCTCGCCGGTGAAAAAGTGGTAAATCTCCGACAGACGCAGGAAAGGTAAAGCAGCCATCGCTTTGACTAGCAGACGTAAAGCAGACGACGTTAACTGCGCCAACCCGCCGACGCCGTTAAAGAGTGAGGAGTCTCGCCGCACACGCAAGAAGGGAAAAAGTATTTGGGAGGGAACTTGCGGACACTCTCGCTTCTTAGCAGACAAACCTCGGCGCCTCGGGACACCTCGCCAGCGAGTCCCTTGACTTCCCTCCTTGATGCGCGTCTGCTAGTTGTGCGACAAAAACAACGTACCGCTCGAGTTCTTTCCTTGTTACACCATAAGGTGAAGTAAAATTTAACCGAGGTAAGGCCAAGCTCAGTTGAACTCAAAGATCGTTAGCGGGCTCAAGACAGTGGCGCCTACGTGTAACTCGGCCGAGCGCGTTTTGAGTCAACTGTCGTGGCTTCATGACAGTTAAGAGCGCGTGGTGTAACTAGGGTTAAAACACGCTGCGTTGAGACGAGGATTCGTGCTGACAATTGAAGCAGCTATGAGTTATGGTCCGCTTACCAGAACATATGTGCTTTTCTATATCACAACTTTATTCCTTTCCGTTATTTGTTATTCGCTACGACCGTAGTCTACTTTGCTTTGCCTAAAGTCATAGAGGAGTGGGACGCCAAAGAATACTCGAAGAGGTATGCACGTTTTAAAAGTGTAAAATAGGTGGAATCGCTACATATGATTGAAGTCAGCCAGGGAGAACATGCGCACAGAAAGACGTCGAACGCACTGGAGTTATCCTTTTTCGCACTGATTGATTGAACCATTGGACTCGTAGTGTCCACTGCGTTCTGGCTTATTTAGATATAAAATGTAATACCTAATTTGCTTGGTCTTGTGGAAACACGTAATATAAAAATGATTTATGTACTTAAAATTTGGGTTTTAATAGCTTCATTCCAACCAAATTAAATTAAACAGTCTCACTCCGAAATGTTTGGGACATTTCGTACCAACACGCTTCATAAAAAAAATATCACCTCATCTTATTTTGATCGCGACGCACACTTAAATACATTTTACGTGCAACTGCTTTTCAAAGTACCAGATATGTGCCAATGATACCACGCATCAACAGAACAACCAAAAGCGAAGACTAATTCTTGCATTTTGTGGTGAACGTACGCCCACAAAAGCCAGGTGACCATCGAACACCCAAGCAGTGGAGCTTAACGCTGGTCCTTGCTTGGCAATATAGGGCTAATATACAAGGGACGTTGATACATTTCCTATTATCGTTATGAAAAATAGAGATTCAGCAATAAAACACGGATAAGATTTTAGTCTCTATACATATTCGTCACCGAAAGTCACATACTTTTCCCGGCGATTGACAACCTGCCGGACCTTTCATATAGAACTTCTTGTTTTGACAGTCCACAAATCGCTTCAATTAAGCAATCACTTCGTCGACTTGCTTGAAATGCTCTCAGACTTCTTTCGCCACACTCGAAGTGTCTGAGTCATCTATCCAAACTGTCATAAACTAGGGCGTTTTTGCCTACCACCGCCACCAGCTTGAATTGAGTTTCCTTTCAAGCGTAGGAAACTGATCACTGCATGTACTTCGACTTATACCGACGGGCGGCGCCAATTTTTTTTTCCACGCCTTAGCAGAGTTCCACGGTTGTATAGCACGCAATGTTTATACTGTACCGAAACTAGAGTTGCGCGCTCGCGTTGATGCCTGTTTTGTTACACTTATATAAACCATTGTGGCCAATTACACGAACCACTTCAACGCCCTTCGTACCTAGAGTCAGACCAAAGAAAATAAAGTTTGTTATAGCTTTGGATTGGGTGATTTCAGGGCCCTAAATTGCCAGACCCCCCTTCCCCCCTCTTCTCTCCTCTTTTTTAGCGCAAAGAACTGTGCTACCTGAAAATTATTCATTTTCTGTAAGACCCTAAGAAAACATATTTAGCTGGAGGGAGGGTGCAAAGGTGCGAACCCTCCTAGCTGAGAAGGTTGAAGTCATTCTCCACACGAGGAAGATAAAACAAACTACAGGCGAATTGAAATAAAAGTATTTGAAGAAAAAAGAGTGAGAAAAGGAGGTGATTACGGTGGCGGAGTCGTCCAGAAAATTTGCACTGGATCTTGGACATTCTGCCGATATCGAGTCGATTGACAGGAGAAACGAAGGCCTTTTGATGGGGCATTTTTTCCACTTTATCATCTTGGTGGAAAATGTTCGATGGTGATTAATGAATCCTTTAAAGCTGAAAATTATGCAAACTGAACTTCGTATTCAACTCATCGGGTATAATGTAGCCTTTTTATGAAGACTGAGTGTTGCGTTGAAAACCCTACAGTACACATAAGCGTTCAAATAATTTCTTGCTATTACAAGTGTAGGAATCTGAAGATGCCATTTGCAAAGGTCTAGATAAGTAGAAAAGCTATGTTTTGTGAATATTTTTTATCATATTTAAAGCTAAAATTATTTATTTGGTTTGTCGACTGCCATACACTGCCAACGCAAGGTTTATTTAGCAAATGTAGAGTTGGCAAATCTAGAGTTTGACCACCGACCACTCGATCAGTACATACGTACTATCGGGTTCCAATGAAATGCGGAGAGTGACATCATTTCGAGCCAGCTACCTGTACAACCTTCCAGCATCTCGAGTTTCAAACACATCGGAGTAGGGCGCACAACCCCGCAGCGCCCTACACCCAAGGTGTTGAAACGAACCTGAACCGTGAACCGAAAACCGGAAAAACCCGTTATTTTCGCACGAACCGGAGTTGAAACTGAACGAAATAATTTTTTTCGTTCCGGAGCGGAACCGCTATGTTTTTATGCGGTTTTCGGTTTATACGCGAAGCCAGGTAACGTCAAAAGTGCGCGGCGAATAACACAGTAACATTAAAAATAAAAACAAAATGCAACAAAAAATTATTCTGCTAGCGTCCGCTGCAGTCCACCTTAGCGTGGAGCTCTCTACCAGTGTTCTTTCTTACTCGCTTTTCTGCGACGCCCTCGGCTCGGCAATTCGGCTGGTTGGGGTTGAAGCTAGGGTTGAAGAAACCAGTGCTTGATTGTCCAATGCGGTGGATGTCCACGCAGCATTTAATCACCAGGCTTCTTGAACTAGGAGGCTTTGCTGGAGGGTTCCTCTCGAAATAAGAAAGCTCCAGGTGGACTGTAGGCGTGTGTGCGGAAGTCGAAATGCTCGCAGTATCGCTTCGCCCGTCAGACGTGACGACGAAGACATTGCAGAAGGAACAGCTGTAGGAGATTTCTGCTGAGCATGGCTGGAAGGAACACTGTAGGAGATTTCTGCTGAGCATGGCTGAGATGTTCCATGGACACTTCCAAGATATCGTCGCCGTTAGCAAATGCCTTGGTCCAGTCAATAAAAAACTGGGAACTACATCTTCTTGACATGGATGTCTTCTGTGCAACAGTGTACAGCGACCCCCCTACCGCCTTCTTCTCGCCCCTGAGTAAAAGTACCGGGCCACGTTGCATTTGACAAAGACTTGGAGGCGAACCACACCTGTGCAATTCGAGCAAGATTCTACCCTTTCTTCTGAAACTGCGGCGGCTCCAGATGATCCGGAAGGCGCCCTGCAAGCGCTCCTCAAGGAAAGGAGAGTTTGAGGCTGGCGGGCACGTTCGAGGTACCAGTAGCCCGCTTGATATAGCATGTCTCCTGGAAATGCTAGACAAGGAGCCGCGGCTTGCAAGGGACGCTAAGGTGTTTCAGTTTTGGGAGGAGAGAAGGGAACGCAATCTAGAACTTTACGCATTGGCGCAAGTAGCCCTAGGAATGCCTGCGACCCAGGTGAGCGTGGAGAGAGCCTTTTATGCGCTAAAGTTCATTTTATCCCCTGAGAGGGGCCGTCTTTCCCCGGATAAGCTTGACGACGTCCTGAATCCTCGGTCAGCTGCCTTACATTGAACTGCGCTTTCACCCATGCCCCGAGGTGCTCCAGCACTAGCTCGTTTCTTCCACACAGTAATGTGAGCCTTTGCTTTTTATATGTAACATGTTTATAAAATATGCATAGCTTATCTTTTGCTGCCGTCAATTGTGTTGTAGCATATGAGTACGAACCGGTTCGAATCGGTTTGAACCTTTATTTTTTCACTGCGGAGTTGAACCAGAACTGAACCGTTTTCCCTGAACCGAAACGAAAATCGGAACGAGAAACATTTCGGTTCGACACCCTGCCTACACCACTATGCAGTGTTGTACACGTTCCTCAAAAAAAGGAACGAAATCTCGTTTCTCGTTCCTTCTGATTTTTGGAACGCGTTCCCGTTACAAGTTCCATATCTAAAAAAAGGAACTCGTTCTCGTTACAGTTAAAAAAATGGAAGGTATCGTTACATATACGTTACATTTGTACGTATTTTACTGATTACCATATTTAGTTAGATTAAGCAACGTTTTCTTCTTTTTTATATATTCCATCAAATGGAAACATACGATTTTAAATGCCGTGATGGAAGGGCACAGGAGAAGAAAACAAGCGGAAGCAGGGTTTCATTTGTTGAAAAATCTCAGTTTTTTTACCATATTCATGTTTCTAGTGGCCGATTCCGACGAGCCAAATGTACTATTACCCCACACTGCACGAGCGTTTTACAACAACTTCACATGTTTTAATCTTACAAAATCTCTTGTTCGAACTTAACAGTTGCTTCTCGATGTTGCTGTCCGCAAGACGTGCAAGTGAAGGGGAGGGGAGTGCTTTTGGAAGGTCAGTCTTGAAAGCTACAAGTCCTTCTTCGTGAAGGTTGGATTCGTTGTTCAGTTTGGATGTGATGGACAATGGGAGAAGGAATAAATTTTAATTTTTGTGTATCTTTTAAGTGGCCAATCTTCGGGATACAAGGTTGTGTTTGATGTCTGGTAATCTGTTATTTTGTTGTAACTGTAGGTCTCTTTGTAGAAGTTCAGTGATAACTGTAGTCGGCCTTAGCTTTCTGTGTGTATGAGAATTCGTGGAAGAAAAGAAAGTAGCTTAGTTTGAAAAGCCCATCTTTCTGTGTCTTTTCCTTTGACTAAAAGTTTTGCCTTTTGCACCGCGGTCTCGGGCACTAGAAAAAGGATCAATGTCCACTAGCTCTCCTGCACCCGACTGTTACCAAGCGAGGACCACACAAAATAAACCCTAAGAAAGTAACCAAAAAGTTAACGAGATCCTGCTCTTCGTAAAGATATATTTTTATACTTTTAAAATTTTTCTTTTAGAAATAAAATAAAATTACTTCACTGGAAGAAAAAGAGGAACGCTGTTCCTTTTACCGTTCCAGTAAAAATGTAACGAGTTCCCGTTCCAGTTCCACCTATGTAGAATGGAACGGCAGCGTTCCTTCGTTCCTCCTAAAAGCAACGCGTTCCAGGAACGCCGTTCCTTGGAACGCCGTTCCGTACAACACTGCCACTATGTTTGAACTTTGTTCAGCACAACCCAAGCTCTGCAGCTGTGACGGTAATGGTTACGAAGTTAACTCACTGTTCGAATTTCATTTGAACCCGATGGTACATACGAGTAATAACTGCTGTGCTTCTCAGTATCTTTCAAACATATCTGCGGTGTTGATGGCAATAATAGTCGACGCCCGCAATCGTAGAAAGCGAAACTTAAATACTTTTTGTGTAATCCGGAAAACTGTAATCAGGAAAAGCTTCATTACTTGAACATGTTTTCACCACGTTTGTCAAGATGTGTTTCTATTACCACGAGTGTATTGTCAACCAAAGTGTTCCCGTGCAAGAGCAAGAACAATTCTTTTGTTTGCCGCTTATCTGCAGAACAAAAAAAAAATCAGTTCACTGGTGTAGTCTTTTGGTCTTGTGTTTTTCTTGTGTAGTGTAAACACAAGCATAAAAACAACACTGGGGTAAATTTTCCCAGTTGAAAACCAACTAATTGATTTTCAACGTGCCAGTGTGAACTTCTTCAGAATATCAATTTTATTGCGCAACGCTGTCTTCCTGTTTACGCGCAACACGCCGTGTTGTCAGCGCCAAAATAAAGTATTTGAAGTTAGTCAATTGACAGGCAACTTTACGTTCCAAAAGTTTTAGAAGATTGCCAAAGTGTGCAACAGTCAATTGTGTGGGAATATTTGGACGGCTTCTAGATGGATATGACTATATCAAGGGGAAATATTTAACAATCAGCATTAACGCTTTCCTATATAATTTTCTTTTAACGCTTGATGCCATTAGGGCGTATCGATCGTCCCTGTCTGCCATTTACAGCCCTTTGGCACGCCTGAACCTACACGCAAAATAAAACCTGGACTATAGGTATCTCTTTACAAAATGATATTATTAAAAGTTAAAGCACGTTGCTAGATGTTACGACAACTCACAAAGCTTCAACGTTCCTCTGACACATTATCTAACGATTAGCCAGCATAAGTATTTAGGGTTATCGAAATAGAGGCCTCGTTTTGCAAGTCGTATGTGAACACATTTTTGCATAGCTACTCACTAAATCATTTCGCATTTCATGAAACCTGCACCGCTCACATACTGACTCCAGCCATAAACTCGCTGTCTGAACGCAAGTGTTTTTCCAAATCTTAAAACAGAAAGTTCTAAGAATGTAACTTCTGATGCTCAAAAATCGTTGTCACAATTTGCGAAATAATATTTAGGCCAAGCCAGCTCTGTACTTTGTTCCCCCTAAGGTCCGGACGCAGTCGACGCTACGGACCGATGGAATGCACTTTAGAGAGCCAAAATATTAGCAGAATGGTGTTCGGCGTGTTTCCGTACCTGTCTTCTCATCGCTGAACAAATCACATACAGCGAAGGCTCTGTGACTGGCTCTTTGGAAACTGTATTTTTGTCCCATCAGCTCGCATCGTCTGTTGCGTCGGAACATATGGTGAAGCCAAGTGTGCGGAGAGCAAGTCGTCTGCTCCTTGCGCAGGAGTTGTGGTCACGTCAGAAATACGCCCAGCTCTGATTGGCACTGAGTAGAGGTTGGTGGGTAGACCTGAAAGCAATTTGCCTTGAGGTCTACCCACTATCCTTCATTCAGATCCAATCATATCTCGGCGTTCTGACGTCACAACAACCCCTGCAAAAGAAGCAGACGAACTTGCGGTCTGCATAGGATCGGAAACTACACCTATTCTGAAGACACACAAGCCGCAATCGAGGACACATCGACGCTGGCCACTTTAATGTGCAATATATTTGCTTAAATTTGACACACACAACCTTGGTTGCTGGTAATCACAAAGGCCAATTCACAAAATAAACAGTTTTTTTTTTGTTTTTGTTTGTTTTTTAGACGTCTGAAGATTTACGTTTTGTGCACTCCGAATCCGCAGAATTCGGCGGTCTTGGTAAGGAGGAAAAAGAACGATTACGGTTGGCAAAGAGATGATCACATTTTCCTCTAGAGAGGGGGGATATACGTCCATAATCGCTCAAATGGCCGGCCCCAAAGATAAATGTCGGGGACGCACTCCAGTCGCCCAGCACTCGGCGATACGGTGGATCGTTCCTCAGAGCCACTTCGTCATGGGCCGACGGAAAACGACTCCCCTGTGCCGGACAGGGCCGGCTCCGTCAATAAAGCCAGCTGGCGGCAGGAGGCTGCACAAGTGGTGAGGTGTGGGTGGCTACCACCCGAGGATGCCGCTGAGCACATAAGGAGGAGCGCCGTTTACCTCGCCCCGAAGGAAAAGAAGAATGCGTCCAAGGAAAACTTGGCGGATGTTTCGGAATGAGGGAATACAGCGCTGTTGCCGAGATTGTCGCCTAGGAAAGGAGATGAAAGCCTGCTGCGGCTGGAGCTTACTTTGATAGCGCCATAAAAGTGCCCCATCATTTGTCTGCCTAACTGCTTCTTTACTTTGCGGGGCGGAGCTCTTATGTTTTTTAGGAGTTGTTGGGCAGGAGGGAGGGGGGGGGGGGGTGGGGGTGGAGGTAATGTATATTCCGTGAATAGCTTATTTATTATATGTAATATGTTTTCCCTATTTTTTTACTTTAGTAGAAGAGACGTGTGCAGTGTTTTTGATCATTGATCGGTTTTAAACATTATATCTTGCAGGAATTCTTTTGGGGGGACGAAGCCTTACCAATTAAAAACAAAAACGCTGCACAGTCATTCCATACCAAAAAAGACGCGAAACTTTTTTTTTATATATATCTGGGATATGAATGAAAAATAAATTGGATAAAAAAACCTCTAAACTCCAAGAAAAGTTTTTTTTTTTAAAATAAATTTTATTTTTGCTTGCATCATGCTCTAAATAAGTGGAATTGGCATAACACCTTTGTAGTTAAAAAAAAAAAACACTCTAAGAAACGTTTGCTCATGACACAATTCTAGGTGGAGGCCTACTTACCTAATATTGTGCCCTTGCTTTTATTAAAATACAAAATTTAAAGACGCCATTTTGAGTTCAAGTAGGGGCTCCAAAACAAAGATTCTTTATGTAATTTTCTTAGTCAACTTGAATTTGGATTTTAGCTACAATAATGTTTTCCTAGTTTTCTTAAGACTAATAATAGAATTGCTTGAATTAAACCTTCAAAGCCTAGTTGTATGCGTCTTAATTAAATGCCACATTTTCAGTTTATGCAGAGACGGCCATATCGAGGTCCAGAAAAATCAATGTGGGCAGCGGAGCCGGAACGTCTGAAATTGCCAAAAGTTCAATTCAATTTATCTCTCTAACATTTTAAACAAATTAGAAAAGTACAATTTGTTCGTGCTGAGAAATTATTTTTTTTAAAGATGAGCCTCTCCGATCATGCCTCCAGGAGCCCTTCTCGTAGCCGCCGCACGCCGGCGTTTCCCAGCGAGGCGTCAATGATGTGAGACGCCGCCACAAGGTCTCCAACGTTCTCCTGAAAACACGCTTTATTCAGTTGAGGTGGATGTTATCCAGACTTCCATGCATCCCTATCCTCTTTACCTTACGTAAGAATACTGGCGTCTTAATTTTACTTTCAATCTACCCAGAAAACTGCCGACGAACGCAGCCCTGCATCGTCTGCTCCCCGAGTTAGGGAATGCATACTGTGCGTCAGCATCCTGTCGTATGTCCATAGAGAAACAAAACTTATCACTAAATGTCTCTTTATCGATAAAAAAAGAGATAAGAGTGGCGTCGTTTAACCATTGATCTTAAATGTATTTTGATAAAAGTTAGATGTATTGATATTTGTTGTCGCACCCGCTAAGGTCGAGGGCGCGCTGCCGAGATGGTGAAGACGTTATGGAGAGGACTACGTCAATCTTTTAAGCGTCATTGCGGGAAGAACTTGTGGCAATCGTTTTGCGCGCAATATTGAAATCAAGCGCAAAAACGCGGAAACCTGTCGACGAATAGTGTCTAAGAAGCTATTAACCTTTCACAAATTTGTCCATTGGTCAAGCCTTTGAAGGCAGTTGGTTTCAATACTGCAACTTTAACATGATGAAACCATTTGATTAAAAATGCATTCAACAATTTGATGATAAACCGGCTTGCCATGACGGTTTTTACCTCCTCTAATGTCCACCGAGCCTGACACTCAGATGGTGAAGACGGCACCCGTCTAACACCCACCTTATATTTCTCTAAAAATAATAGTGGATTCAGAAGACGAGACTCGCTCTTCTCGCCTCCAGTGTATTCAAAAGTCTAAAATGCGGCACATGAACGGAACATCAGGAATGTGATGCGTCGGACGGAAAGTGTGAAATGATTTTTCCGTCATTACACAGCTTTGGTAGCACTACATACTCTATCGAAATGCATTTAGGTTCAATAAGAAGGGAAATCATAGTTGTCCTTTCACATCGATGAAGGACTTTCCGGTCTGAGTCGTGTTCACATCTGGACATACGACAGACGATGCCGATGCGCTGTATGCATTTCCGAAATCGGGAAGCAGACGATGCATGTCTGCATTTGTCGGTAGTTACTTGGGTACAAGTAGAGTAAAATTAAGACGCCAGTATCACTACGTACCGAAAAGAGGATACGAATGCATGGAAGTCAAGATAACATCCACTTGCACTGAATAAAACGCGTTTTCAGGAAAACGTTGGGGACCTTTGGGCAGCGTCTCACACTGTTGGCACCTCGCTAGTGAACGCCGGCGTGCGTCGCCTACGAGGCGGGCGCCTAAAAGCATGGTCGTATATGATCTTTGGTAAAACCTGATTTCTCAACAACAACAAAAAGTGCCTTTAAATTATTTATATCTTGAACAGATGACGTGAATTCAACATTTGGCTATTTCGAAAGATCCGGGCACGGCAGCCTACATTGCTTTTATTGCTCTCAATGTGGAGATTTCTGCATAAACTGGAGATTTGGGCATTTAATTAAGATGCAAGTAAACGAGCCTTTACAAATTTAATGCAAGCAATGCAATTCTTAGCCTTAATAAAACAAAACAAAAGTTATTGTAGCTAATACCCAAATTTAAGTTGACTAAAAAAAAGAAATCTTAGAAAGACTCTCTTTCGTGGAGCTTCTATTTGGACACAAAATGACATCTTTAACGATTTGTATTTTAATATAAGTTACGGCACAATATTAAGTAATTAGGCGACAACCTAAAATTGTGTAATAACTTCCAAGTTTTTTTAATTTTTTTTCAACTCCATACGTTTTATGCATATTATAAAAATTTAAGGCATGATATCAGCAGCAACAAAAATTATCCTTTTCCACAAAAATAATTTGCTTGGGGTTCAGATGCATTTTCATTCAAACTAGTCTTTAAGTACCTGTCCCACACATAAAAAATACACCGTCTTTTTTCGCATGGAATGGCCTCGCCCCATTCGTCTTAATATTGTTAACCGTACATACCAAGGGCAGTGTAAATAGGGCTTTTGTACGACGTATACTTATTGGAACTCCTAATGTGTAGTGACACCGTCCCATCGGTATCATATGGCGAAGATATTTGGCAACGAAGCGCTCCAGCGACTTGATTTGGTATGTTGCTATTTTCGGTGGTCAGTTTGGTTCTGGGTTTTGTACTAATTTCCGACATCTGGTCCAAAATTTTATATTGCCAGGCACAAAAAGAACGAGGGGTAGCAACTAGAGCAGGAATTTTATTCAGTATTTTTATAGTAGTTTGATTTCGTTGATCTTTCATTCTTCCCCTTATAAAAAAAAGAAACACGAAAAACTGCCGTAGTTTCAAGTAGTCGAAAAGGCGGGTAGCAAAGGAAGAATTACGTGTATCGGACGCACACTAGAAAAATTAGGTTTCGAAATTTACTCGGATCCTAGCAACACATGCGCACATGCGCTTGGTCCAAGGGACACCACTCAAGATCAATGAACATTCAATATATTTTAGTGTCAAACTTATTTTGCATAAATTTCCCCAAGAATTATACTTGCTTCTACTGAAACCTTGCGGATGCTGAAGTTGAGTGCTTATAACCATTCGCTGCAGAAGAGCAACAAATCCTGTTTTTGTCTTTATTTTGCAATAAATGTACGTCATTATTTCAGCGATCGATTGTTCAAAATGCGTGTTAATCGCATCTCCACCTAAATCGCAATATGCGCCCCATGATAAATGCTATGCTTTGTTTCATTTTTAGCCCTGACGCAGCCGACACTGCAAGCTGGAGTGAAAAAATGAAGCGAATTCACAAGTTCAACAACTTGATGTTCGTCATTTTTATGGGTGTTTTTTTTTTACTGCTTTATGAACCATGTACAAAGAAAGCCCAGTGACCTGCAATTTCTACGCTTCCTAATTAGTCCCGTCATATTGTGGCGTCAGCTGCGCCCGGACTTGAGTATCCACTGACAAGCGCTGCCTTGCAATTGGTTTAGTGTTCCGTGAGACTAAAACTGATTCGGTTGGCTTTCAATATTATAAGCATTTTAACTGCCCACTGGCAGAATATAAATAGTAACAAAAATCAGTTTTGAAAGTTTCGGTGAAATCTATGACGTCAGTGCAGGGTTGGGCAGGAATACTCAAAAATGTATTTGGAAATACAAATACTGGGATACATTAAAATAGTACCTAAAATACTGATACTAAAATACATCTGTAAAAATGTATCGCGATACGTATCGGAAATACATTTTAAATAGAGGCGAAAAGTATTTGGAAATACAAATACAGGAATACATTTTAGGAAGGGCAGAAATACAAATACAGAAATACTGATACTGCAATACATTTTTCACATTTGTTAGAGACGCCAACTGAGATGAAGCTCGAAGTTTGAAGTCGAAGTTTTTGATTCCGAAATTACTTTCCCGTAGGCTTGGCACTTTGTCTTGAAGGTAGTGGTTTCAGACGACGAGGAGTCTTCAACGGGCTAAAAACAACGTTCCATCAAGGACTGACCGCGGTCCCTTCCCTGACATCCTGTCTGTCTGCCGAGGGACGCGAAAAGACTTCGACCTCAAAATAAATTCTATGTCACCCTAAATCCCATCAAAACGTCACCAGGCCCCTGTCCAATAAGGACGTCCCTGCCAACATTGATCACATGACGTCACGGTGGAATGAAGTGGTATTCTTTACATGTGTAGGTGTGGCCTTGAACATGAAACTTTACCACGCTGCAGTATGAAAGTACAATAGGTACTTTCGTTGTAGGTTACCTCGTCGAAGATCGTGCAGGCAGTTTCATTTGGAATTTTCGAGAACAATGGACCACCTGAAGCATCCTGGAACACGCGTCTCATAAAGCGATACGATGGCATCCCTCTTGTGAAGGCCCTTCCTGCAGACCCTCCGCCACCAACGCATGGATTGCAGTCATCAAGTTTCGCCTTGCATACTCCAAATAGAGACCTCGTGGATTGCGACCTGATATTGCCGCACAGGTGCGAACTCTCCGAGAAACAGCGCACTCGAGAAGAGTCGCAGGTGTACGAACTCTGGGCCGGCACAGAGAGGCCACGTCTGGCCTCCATCCTGGGTTTCGGATCCCCAGAGCAACGGGTCACGTTCACGTCGGCTGATGACGTACCCGTGAGCCGTGCAATATTACGGGCGCAGTCGCAGACGCAGTCAAATATGTGTTGAACTTCGGTGCGTGAGTCATCCTACTATTTCAAGTCAACCACCGCCAGGCTCGTGCTGCAACGGTCTGTGTGTGACTCAGCTCTGCCGGCTTGGTCCAAGCGACATCACCCAAAATGAATGAACATTCAATATATTTTAGTATCAAACTTACTTTGCAGAAATTTCAAATAGAATTATACTTATTTGTACTGAAACCTTGCAGATGCTAAAGCTAAGTGCTTATTACCATTCGCTGCAGAACGGCAACAAATCCTGTTTTTGTCCTTATTTCGCAATAAACGTACATCATTATTTCAGCGATCGGTTGTTTAAAATGCGTGTTAATCGCTTCTCCGCCCTAATCGCCCTATGCGCCCCATGATACATGCTGTGCTTTGTTTCATTTTAAGCCCGGCCGCAGCCGACGTTGCGAGCTGGTAGGAAAATTCAAGCAAAGTCACAAGTTTAACAACTTGATGTTCGTCATGTTTACAGGTGTTCTGCTTTATGAACCATATAGAAAGAAAGCCCAGTGACTTGCAATTTGGACCCTTCCTACTTGGTCCCGTCATATTGACGCGTCAGCTGCACCCGGATTTAAGTATCCACTGACAAGCGCAGCCTTGCTATTGGTTTAGTGTTCCGAGAGACTAAAACTGATTCGGTTGGCTTTAAGTATTTGAAGCTTTTGAACTGCCCACTGGCAGAATATAAACATAAAAAAAAAACAGATTTGAAATTTTCGTTCGAAACTCTGACGTCAGTGACAGACCGGTGCCAATCCTGCCTTCTTAGACAACTTCAAACACTCGTTGGCTTCTCCTTCCTTCTCATCGATCACGACAATCACGATCACTCGCTTCTGCCAACCCCCCGATTGGCGGCGCTGTGCGCTTGCCACGTTACCCTTTTCCGCGTGCAGAGGATGCGGCATTTTTTTTTTAGTTTGATATATTTTTGTAGTGTTCTGATTAGTGGGTCTCAAGCCTTTTTCAAAGCGTACGGAGAAGAGGACGCATTGGCTTTGGTGAGCGACGCGGATGATAGCCCATGCTTCTTAATCTCTCGACTACTGTGGCTCTAATCTTAACACATGGCAAAAATCTCTTTGGGGGAGGATTTGAGCGCTAGGATTGGCCGGCGCCAAGATAAAGTTCGGCGTCGGCCAATGACGGTCGCCGGATTTCTCGACTACTTTTTCGTCAGGTGTCCAGATTAGTTCCCCTGTCCTCAGACTCCAAGAGATTATCCGGCATCGAAAAAAATAAGACCACTTGTGTCAGCCTTCGCCGACATTACCACTGCACTCAACCCTTTCACCTCCTTCAGCGCAAGAGCCAAACGCCGTCATGTTAAAAAAAGGAACCCAGGACGCATTTGGTTTTGCGTCATGAACAAAGTGGGCAGCACACTGCGTTTAAATCCTTGTAAACCTATATGTATTTAATGTCATTCATGATTGTTCCAGACATGCAACTCGCAACGTCTCTAAACTACTTAAAAATAGCATCACCAAACGCACCATCAAAAAAAAAAAAAGAAGCGATGAACCCCCTCCCTCTCCTTCCTTCGTTTGTGTAGGTGAGTATGACGCGGAACTTTTACCAACTGCTCCAGACGCCATATTATGTTTGTGTCGCCACAAAAAACAACAACAAAGAAACATTATTTTAAGCGTTTTTGAAGCGTCTGAAATCATAAAAAAATTATATCTTAGAGTTCTCAGTAGCCCTCTAGGACGAGACAAAAATATATTGGCACGCTGTCTTTGACAGCCCCGAACCTCCCAGGTGAGGGTATCTGTACGCTTATATAGATATGCCGATGTAAATAATATGTAGATCTTGGGGCCCTAATCTGGACATTTAGCGAAAAGGTCGGCGAGAAATACCGGCGGCTTTGATTGGCCGGCGCCAAAGTCAAGTGCCGCATTGGCCAATCACGAAGGCCAGATTTCTCGCCGAGTTTCTCGCCACGTTTGCAGGTTCAGGCCTTTGATGCGAACCGAAACCCAGCGAGCGGGTCTTATTCTCAGTAAGGCGAAACCAACACAATGGTTCAAATGTAACGGAATATATAGGATGGCTAATTAAACCAACTAAATAGACTCGGTATGTTTTCAGCTAGATGCATTTTTTATTCGATTTTCTACATGGTGACAGAGTAACCTTGACTAAATTAAAAGCCAAGCTTGAATTATAACTGAAGTCTTAGCTGTGAAGGGCATAGCGCAAGAACCAATAGTTGAATAGCCTTTTTTATAAAACACAATTGGGTAGGTTGAAGTCATGACACAGTTAATCGAAAAAGTAATAGATAAGAAAACATCTACGCAACATTATATATTTTGCCTCTGGTACACTGAAAGCTTTCTAATTCATAAAATGATTATGCTAGATACTCGTTAAAGTACACCAATTCAAATATGAGCTGTCCGTTTCATAGAAGTAAATGATGGTTTAGTCACAGACTAGTAAAGTTCACAGGGATTCTTTTTTTTGTGTGTGCAGCTTATTTATATTTTTGCTACTTTCAAGTTTCTGTAAAAAAAAAAAAAAGAATGTGGGCAGGACTTCTCATGTAGGGAGAGCCACTGCTCCACCATGGTGTAGCGAATTTAAATACTGCCAATATTCAAGACGGACAAGCCATAATTTTTTTTTTCAGAACCCCCCTCCCCCCTCCCTAAAGACAATGACCTGTTTGTTATCAAATTTTGGAAATAGTGTAGTAATTGGATTTATTTCGCTCAAACGAGGTGCAGTTTTTGAGGGAAGTTGGTGAGTTGAGTACGGTAGTTGTGAAGATTGCCGAGAAACATTCTTGCTATTAAAACGCTTCTAAAATGGCACCTCTTATGGGGCAACTCATGCTCGAAGCGCATAACAAAAGAGGGTCCGGTTCATTTTGCCTCCCAGATAGCTTTAATGAACAGTGCAGCGCCTTAATGGGGACTTCCTTCTTCTCTCTTACAGAACCAATGGCACCCGAATGGTTGAATTTACTCTCACTTACACGACTAAGGTAGCTTTCAGTTGCCTATATAACCGTTGGTGTTGTAAGATACACTCTGTAACCACAATAAAAAAATGCAACCACGTGGTTATTCGCTTATAGGAATTGTTAAATTTTGGTATTTTGCTACTTTTTTGAGTGTCATCCTAGTAGAAAATTGTTTGGCATGTGCGAATTAAATATTTCCATTTGCTAGTTCAATGCTGGTATTTTGTTTCCTTTTTTAATTGGTAAATTTAGAGTGTGAAAAGGATATGTCTTGTCGGGTTAATTGAATCGTGTGTTTGGGGCAGCATCATTTAGATAAACTTTAGAACAATATATTGTAATGTAATGAAACCAACGCTCATAGGATAAGAAAATATAAGTAATGCATGCACTCCTGTAGAGTAAAGTCCCTTTGTTCGTTAATGTATATCCCTGTCTATCATCAAGGTTAAAGGACAAGTTGGAACAAAAGCATTTATAGCGGTACTGCTTTCAATTTCTTTTCGGTTACTTGGGTTGCCCCGACCACTTTTATTATTCATAGTGTGAAGTATAATGACTTTCAAGGCGCATGTCATGAGCGTCTTACTGCTGCGAATGAGATAAAAAGGCAAAAAAGTTCTGGGACGAGTCTGCTTTAATCCGTCCATTAAACTCCACTTCCACTTCTGGAGAACGTTGTTATACCCCTGAGATATGATATCAATTTATATCACCTCGTTTGAAAGGCGAATGGAGGAACCATTTTAAACACTTACGCAACCCGTAATCTGAAACAGAGTGACAGCTGAGGTGTGACGCCGGAGCCGCTAAGGTGTCATTTCGCAGCACATGGGCTGATTGAACGGTAAAGGTGCGAGCGCGCACCATAGAGTCCACATGGGAGTTTCGCAATAAACCGAGTAACACCAAAAAACAAAATGTTTATAAGCTTTTGGAATAAATGAGGGTGTATTAAGTAGGGATCATTTCAGCTGTCTGCGTAGGAGGAGAGCGTGTTTGCGTACTTCACTTTGGTACAAATAGTCAATCATTCCAAATGAAAATCGCCCAATAAACAGGGGTACGGAAGTAGACAAAACAAAGTGCACCCTCAAAGGAAGGTTAATTGAAACAAACGAAGACTATTAATACCATTTTTTGGCTATTTGTCCAGAAAAAAGGCCCGAGGTACACCTAAACTTTTGTTATGAGTTGTGAATGCGAAAGCATGTACGTCATTCTTCCGCTCCTTTATTTCGTCTGCAGCGTTTTTGCGTTGACGGCGCCCTCTCCTCGCCGCTCGGACATTGGACGTTTTTTGTTAGCGGCGCGCTGATGGGCACACGGCGCCATGATGTGGCCGTCGGTGAAACTGACGCGCAGCGGCCAATGGGAGCCTCGTCGACGCGCCCATGGGACCGAAACCGAAAATCCATCAGGTTTGCTCCACTCCTTTGGGATCGAGGAATTCAGGTGCCGTTGGCTAGCTTTTCGCGTGGTTTCATAGCTGGGAGCTGGCCTCACTTGGCGAAAGGATTTAAGGTGCCTTTTGGCGCGGTTTCAAAGCTGATGACGTCGGCTCGCTCCATGAGACAGTTAATGCTTTCGGATTAATAAAACACTCTATCTGCAAGCTACGTTGACATGGCACTAACGCAACTCTTTCCCTTGGTTTTTGATAGGGAATACATCGTAAGGTTACAAGGAATATTTAACTGCGTATCTCCCGAGAATTATTGTTTCTGTTGGTTCTGGGTCAAAAAGGGTTATCTCAGTGCACTGTCAAACTGCCCAGCGCAGACTGTTTTACTGACCGTGCACGTTATCTTGCTGCAATGCACGATCATGCATGCTACCTTGCTTGCTTGTTATCTTAATATAAGCGGCCTGTGGGACGTTTTGGCGGAGTGCCCAAAATGGTTCTCGCCGATATTAAGCGCGGCCGACGCTGCGAAACCGCGTAGTGTCCCACTAACAGCTATCGCTGTAATATCGCTGTAGAAAACAGCACTTGGCAACTTCACAGAATTCTCGCCGTCTCGCTCATTTTAATTATTTTGCTCAGACAAACTATAAAAAACAAACTTAAAATATTCTTAATTTAACTACTAATTCGCAAACCACTTTTAGCAATAACCGTCTGTGAGAAATGGCACTTCGTGTGTGTGCACGTAGTAAAACATGAAAGACGTTTACAATCCCCTCTAACGCCGAATTAGAGCGCAGTTCTTGAGGAGGAGGAGGGGAAGGTACAGAGAGGAGGGTATGCCCCTTCTACTCATCCGTACCCTCCCCTCCTCCTCTCTTGCTCGCCTGGGAAAGGGGAGGTAACAAGATGGTGCGGTGATTTACCTGTCACTTCCTCCCTTTCCCCCTTTCCCTCAGCGGAATGTCGCCTCTCTGTGGCATTTGGGGCCGCCTGTGGAACGTCTGCTTTTCAGGGGGTCATCTAGCCTCTTGCAATCGCGTGTTTTCCCTCATCCTGCTCTGCACCCTTTCGCACTGCTCCCTCGGCAGTGCCTCCGCCTGAGCAGCCTTCTCCTCAGTGTGTACCTGTAATGGCCTTCTGAAGTAGTCAAATGGTCCGGACGTGATTGGCTTGTTGTCGTCCCTGTGAGGGGGGTCGAACCTGATTGGGGCCTTTTCTTCGCGACGTCCTCTAGCTTCCTCTTCTAAGATGTCTTGTTCGGAAGCCTTACGCCTCTGTGCCCTCTCGTAGAGCAGCCGTAGCAGTTCCTCTTGCTGATGCGCTTATTCCTCGTTTAGGACCTGAACCGGCCTTCTGTAAAAGTCAACCAGAGAAGACGTCGAAAGCGAGCGGCCAAAGGGGAGAAGTCGTATGGATCGCGATCACCCTTGATAGGCCTCGCAGGATTGTCATCATGGTCGTCGAACCTCACCGTAGGTTTCTCGTCACCGTTTGGTTTGCGGTCGTCCCTGATAGGCCACGCGGAAGTGTCGCCACGGCCGAACCTCGGAGGTTCATCGTCGTCGTCAATCTTGAAAACGGTTGTCGTCAAACGTACGTTGGCGGCGTTGCTCACCTTGATGGGTCCCTGTAGAGACCACCCGAAAATGGTCTCCACTGCGGTCAATGAAAGGTTGACGTGACGTACGTTTCCGGTGGTGACCCTCCAATAGTAGTCTGGTCCTATTACAATCCTCACTCCACGCTCCCCTTGACAGTCCCCCAAAGGTAGATCAGCGAGTGTGATCCCTTGTCTTTGTAGGTTTTTGATGTCACCATGAGTGAGAGTAAGGATCTCTTCGCATTTTTTCGAAACCTCCAACGCCTCGAGTAAGATCTCGGCGGGCCCGTGATGGCTTCGGACTACAACTTCCACACGACGACAGTTTCGTTTTGTTCCACTCCCTGAGTCCCTGAGTCGCCAAAAACAATATCGTTAGCTCCTCCTCTCCGACCGGTCGACATCCAAGCATTTCAGAGGTGTCTCGACAGATGAAGGTTTGTTCACTCCCTCCGTCAATCAGTGCTCGTTGGGACGTTTCGGTCTGACCACTCGCTCGTGTTATGGCCATCTAAAGCAGTACTGGATTTCGAGCTGTCGTACTGGAGCTCGAGTTGCCGATAAACTGAGAAGTCGAGCTGGTTCTAGTTCGCTGTCTTGTCGCTGCCTACTCGAGGTCACACATTAGAGTCAAGTGTTTTCAAGAGCACTTTGCACACGAAAGTTTGTGCTCGGATCTGCACTCTCTGGAGCGATGGAACTGTTTAGTGCACCGAAAGCAATTGTTTTCTACTTTCAGCTTGCCTTTTGGTCTCCTTGATCGTTAGAGGTGACGTAAGTTCTCCATGTTCTGCCCCTTAGAGCTGCAGAATACGCAGCGTCCTAGATTAGGTTTCGTGGCACTGGTCAATGCTGACGCCGATCCTTCCCTGTATGAGTGGCGTTCTAGGTGATGTAAATCAGGTGTGGGTCGTAGTGATGTACGGGGTGTGAGCTGGCGGCACTTCTCTCTGGTTTCCACCTCGACGTCAATGAACTCAAGCAGCCTACTGAGTTCATTATTGTCTTCGCTCTGAGGCTGTGTTTCGACAATCAAGCTGCGATTGTTTCGGAGAATGAACTCTGAAGGGAGAGACTTCTGTAGTACTGTATGCAGAAGTACCCCATACGAGTTCAAATCAACTCCTATTCTTTATAGACTCCTCATCCGGGTCCTCACATCGTCATAGAGTCTCCGGAGTCCATCCACTTCGTTTGATATCGGCATTGACTTTCTATTCAAGAGGTGTGGGAGGTGGTTGTTCACGATGAGAGAAGGCTGACCAAATCTCCTTTTCAGCAGCATCTATGTCAGTGTCGTAGCTGTCACCGGTTACCAGAATTCCTTTGATCAACAGCCTCAGCTCGGCCGACTTGGAGCACCTTGATGTACTGCAGCTACCACGGGAGACACGACGGGGTTCTGGTCGATAGTCGATTGAAATTGGGCGCTGAATGCCTGCCACTCGGCCAGTTCTTTGTTGAATTCCGGCAGCTCCAACTTTGGTAATTTCATGTTTGGGACAGTTGCACCGTTCATCCTTTGTCCCTCTGAACGTGACGAGTTGTTAGAGGCCGAAGAGGTTGTTTCGTAGTCTTTGGCTTCGAGTTTCTGTAATTTCCTCAACTCCCCGACCTGACTATGCTGATGGAGTCTACATAACCGAGGCTAGCTTTCATTTCTTCTTCTATGTTGTTTTCATCAACAAGGTCCGCTATTAACTTGTCGAGCTCCCGAAGCGATTTTTCTTTTAACGCAAGAAGAGTGATCTGATCTCCAAGCTCACCTTGCTGTGGGGAAGTTGGTTCATGGCTGTTGTCACCTCGTTAATGAGCCTTATGATCGCGAATCGGTCGACTTTTCGCTTCTTCTTGAGCTTCGCCATAGCAGCCGCTGTCCTTCATGTTGTTCGGTTGCATGGGTTGCCCGAGGTCGTTGTGGCTTGCGTTGAACGTATTTCCTTGGCGATTAACTCCCGGGTTTCAGCACCATGATTTTGATAAATAGCGTTAAGAGGAGGAGTAAGAAGGGTTTATGTACAATACTTACATTGGTGGGAAACGTTGTGATCTGTTGAGGCGTTCAGTGTGCATTGCGTCGTTAGGTATTTGTTGAGGCGATCTCAGATCAGCACTTCGTTTTCTTCGTTCTGCTATTTTTTTTTCGCGATGTAGCATGTCATTTTCATTGTTTTCACTCAAGAAATCAAGTTCCAGTTAAAATATTTCACACCCTTGTCTAATTTTGTCGATTGGTTGCTAGTCTTAATGCATCGGTGCTGTCCCCCGATGTGCATTGATGGAGGGCATTACGTGGTAAAATGAGGAACATTCAATACCTGTCCCGAACATAGATATTCACGACCTGGACATTGTAGACGAATATGCATATAGAGGTACTCCCATATATCTTCTCACTATCAGAGCCAAAATGAACTCCTCTCACGCACACCCCACAGTAACTTGACGTAAACCAATTGGTATGCATTGTTTAATATCTAGATCCCGTTGTAGAGAGGTCTATTACACGGAACACATGTTCTATGCAAAAGTCAAGAAAAAAATGAAAGCCGTCTACACCTCGCTGTAACGCCGAATTAGAGCGCAGCTCTTGAGGAGGAGGAGGGGAAGGTATATCCTTCCTCCCTCCTCCTCACCTCCTCATCCTGTCTGCTACTCCTCCCTCGGAGCGGCGTCGCTATTGCCTCACGAGGGTCACATGGCCTCACGGGGGTCATGTGACGATGACGATGACGTCACCAGTGACGTCACTGATGATGTCATCATCACTAGTGACGTCATCAGTGACGTCACTAATGACGTCATCAGTGACGATGACAATGCCGATGACGTTATCAGTGAAGTCACTGATGACATCATCACTGACGTCACGCGTCCCATAATGCACCACGCGGTTACGCCGACGGCGACGGCGACGCCGACGCCGCTCAAGCCGGAAACGGGCGCCTAAGAGCTGCACTCTAAAACATAAAGGTATTCGGCGTGATAAAGTATGCACTACACATGGAAGTTTAGCTGGCCGCGTAAATTAAATGTAACAGAAAACTTTCTGCTTAGCGTACCGTACGAAAGTGTCATATATGGCCCTGATATATTTTATATATGGCCATATATGATATATATGGAGTCAGATATAGCCTATATACGCGATACGTGGGAGCAAATACGGCCAGATAGTCGCCATATAAGCGAGCAAATACCGCCATATATGGCCATATAAGCGCGTAAAAACGGCCGTATATCGCCATATGCGAGTGCATATACGGACATATTTCGCCGCATACGCGTGGAATTACGGCCATATATCGCTGTCTCAAAGGTCAAATACCGCCTTATGTAGCACCCGTTCACGACATATATCGGTCACAATATATCCCCTGATAATGATATATGAGCCAATTTCGGTCGTGCAAGCAAAGAATTATATGTACGTGAGAAGACACTACTTGATTTATCGATATTGCATGAGTCTCATGTAATTGGTTAACTATTGCTCACATACATCCTTAAAGTGAAGTTATTCCAGATATTTGGACCAATCAATCAATTGCGCATTTTGAAGATTGAAATACAAATGCAATTTGGATATATGTTTGACGCGTGACAATATGACGAAGTGCATAAGATCGGAAAGCGAGTTAATCAAATAATGGATTTTAGATCGCCGCTCTTAGCGCCCGTACCCGGGTTAAGCGGTGTCGGCATCGCCGTCGGCATCGGTGTAACCGCCCCGCTATATTTAGCAGGAAGTTGAATTGGTGTGTATGTCACGGGAGGTGAAGTTTATCGCTTAATCTAGCAGTGAAAATAATTTTGTTCTTGTTTCCCCGCTAAATTCAGTGGAAAAACATGAGCCGTTAGCTTACTGAAGATGCAAGACACTACTTCGTTGTCGCGAATCCTCTTCTCTTCGAACGGCTGCGAAGCCGTTGCGCCCGGAGTACCCTACACAGCATCTTTCTAAAACCGTTCGCGCAGCATGGCAACCTTCCGCGTACAAGCGTCGGCGATTCATCGTGTGTTAAAAGTCGGAAGATGTGCTGTCCGTGGTCATTGTTGGGATGCCCCAGAAGATAAGCTTTTTTGTGTGTGCACTCCCGTTTTGGCATTTCCGGCTCTTTTTTTCTCTCTCTCTAAGCTGAAAGCGTGGTAAAGGGTGCGTACGTGCCGTACCAATCAGCCGTAGACTTTTTATCGCTTGACTCAGCTTTCTGTGCGCGGGAAATGGCAGAGGCCTGTTCGCGTGGTGTGACGGATTACGAATTAGCCGTTGCAAATTTCGGAATGTCTTCTTGCGGACCTAGTTTGGCTTATGGTGCGCCCTGTGTAACTGCTGTGGATTCTGCTTCTGTAGTATATGGTATCTCGTTCGAAAAGTCCTACCCGTATATCGGCAAAAAGCGATTTCTTCAAAGAAGCCCAAGAATTTATTGTGATGCGTTCAGTGTTTGGTTCCACAAATGACAGCTTGTGCTACATCGTGTTGAATCTTCACGGACACCTTTCTTCTCGTTTTGTGTTTGAGTGGTTGTTCTGCCGTGCCCCTGTCGACATATATCTCGGATTACACCTTTCAAGTCCGGTATCATCAACGTAAGTGCGCTGCAACCTACTTCGAGACAATTGATCGTTTTCATACGAGTACTCTTCAATATTACCTCTAGAATTGGGCCGTGTCTATCTCCTGGCAGCCGGGAGAATAATTTCTCCGAAATTCTACTAGCAGTCACCTGCCATTGACCGTCTGAATCATGTCATAACTGAAGGTAAAATATTGAATTTTTTATTCTCCCTGCGTTTCGTGATAACACGTTCCACGCCCATCTTTTCGCGGATACACGTTTCATGGACACACGTTTCGTCGATCGTATCGCGAATGTCGATAATCCGGCTTTCCCTGGGAATAAAGTTGAGCGAAATCAGGAATGGTGTGAAGCAGCTCATGTAAAAATTAATAAAAAATGATACATGCTCTATATTCAATTGGTATTTTTCTTATAGAGATGAGAAGTCACTTTTGGTAGATATTTTGTAGAAAACAACGACATATATAAAGGTTGCCTCATTTGATTGCTACTTATTTGGCCCTATATGGGAGGCAGATATACCCCTATCTGGCAGACCCATATACGGATATGTAAAAATTGGGCATATCTGGCAGGATGTGCCTTATATAAACTGATATTCTTTGTCTGGCCATAGATGCCTTATATAAACTAATACGCTTTATATGGACAGATATGTCCAATTTTTTATATAACCATATCTGTTTTTTTATATATGAGTCCAGATATGCTATTTTTGTAAGGTGTAAACTGTGATATATATAAAACGGAGAGTGAACGAAGTAACTGAAATGAAATCAACACCTACAAATAGCAGCTCATTCTCTGTACAATACACGAGTAGATATTTGAGTCAAAATAACGCCCGTGAGCACGGAAGCTCTTCATTCAGAGCATCTGAGAAAGTCTAGGAAGTTTTGCAACTAAAGATATCCATTTTTAAGGAAGTAATGAAATTATTGTGTACCGTTAAACGAGAGATTGAATTAAAAGGGACATATTTCTTAACCTGCGAGCTATGGCAGTCACTTCCTGAGTTCTCGAAATGAAAAGTACAGGTTTCCTTCTGGACGTAAAACGACCGAAGCCAGTGCACAACACAAAATCGCCCGAGGAAACAAAATTTCTATGCATCTAGTACCGCCACACAAAATGCAGTGAGTATGTCGTTACTATACACGAGTCCGGGTAAGCGTATCTGAACCTGCCTAGACAGAACTTTTTTTTGTTGTATGCGCGTACGTTGAGCCCGCAAGGGAAAAGCAACTCCAGCAGATCCGTTGCACGTGAATAGATTTTCTCTTGGAGCTTAAGAAAATGTCGTCTTTCTGAGAAGCACTGAGGGTGTTGCTGAATCCTTGGGAATTAGTAGCCCGGGGGTAATTTGTTTCAGAGCGGTCGCTCACGCCAGTCCTCGCGCATCTTATTTTTTTTTACTTACCATTTTTCGTTTAAAAGCAAATGGGCGGAAAGAGAATAGTAGGAGTGAATGTTGTAGCAAAAACAAACAAACAAAACTTTTTTTGAAGTAAATAAAGATACACTAACTAGGACCTAGCTATACCGGAGACGGTAGACATAAATAGGATTATATGTGCTTTAGCAGCTTTATTATTTGTTTACTCGTCCTTTGGTTGTATTTTGAGGTTATTGCTGATTCATATACTACGTCATTTCGGATTATATCTTACAGAAAGATGTTTTAGTGATTGGTACTTCTATTTACATATATTAGAAGTCAGGTTATGGTAACCTATAAAAAATCAATATGTTTTTTTATTATTTTAGCTATCCCATAACTTAAAATGTATACTAGTAGAGTACGAATACGTAATGGAGTTTTGTCTAAGCTAAACAGGAATCAGAGGGAGGCTTAAAGCAAAAGATATAGTTTTATTAATGAAAACAATAATCGAAGTGAGATTACTTTTGCCTAGACATAGTAACACTGCGACACTAGTGATAAATTATGCATCCTGCTTTGAAAATACTTTCCAGTCTTCTAATTCGGAATGTATGGTGGCCGAGAGCGCGTTAAGTCGTCTAATGCGTCCTTTTTATTCTTGTCTCACCGTATAGTTGAAAAGAAAATGAAATCATATTATTATTATTATTATTAATATATTTATTATATTGTTATTGTTTCTTTTACTATCTAGTGTATTACATCCAGTGTATCCGATTTATGTAAGCATCAATTGAGTTCTGTATATAAACAAAATGGGGGTGGGTACCAACAGCCGCCATCCCCTGATATGAGTGTATTCATTTCCTGCCTGCCTGTGGATAAGGGAATTCAGGAATACATAAAAAACGTAAGATTTTTGTATTCTCATTTTACGACAGTATTCGAGCAGCACCTGTGAAAAAAAGTCTCAAATATTAGACCCATTCCCTATAATGTTTTTTACAACGCCTTATGAGGAGCAGGGGTGTTTCCCGAGATGTGGAGGAAGTCAGTCGTCAGCCCCAATCTACCACTGTTTCAAGCTCCAGGCAAGTTTCTCTGCAGTATACATTTTCAAAGGTTTTGGAAATGATCCAACCAACACATATTTGTATAAGGACTCTTAACAATAACAAAGTTTATATCAGTTATATCGATTGCATCGTAAGCTGTGTGTCACAGAAGCCAGCTTGACCTAGTTAACGTTTGGCAATCAGGTCAGCTGAACACCAGAAAAACAAGAACAGTATGTACCAACTAGCCCAACTAAAACCCGTAACTTAGTTAACTTTGATCGGAATAAGGTCCTCGATGTGGTTGACTATGACATTCTTTTATCTATACTTTGTGGTAGCGGAGTCTGTGGAGGGCGACATGACTGGTTTCAGAATTATTTGTCTAATAGAACATGCGTTGCTCCTGCAAACAGCGCGTTTTTCTTTGCGAACAGCTCAACATCTGGGGAACCTCAGGGTTCAGTGCTGGTCCCGCTCCCTTTTTAATTTTTTGGACGACTTGTGTAAGCATATTGTAAACTATTTGAAGATATTAAGATATTTTAGAAGATTAAAACTATCTCAGATTGGAAGTTTCTACGAGAGGATATAAACACATGCAGCAAACGTTGTTCAGTGAACGGCCTTCTACTAAACAGCTCAAAATCAAGGTCATGTCAAATAGTCGCAAAACGCGAACAACGTGTTTCCCTTAGAGTGCTCGCTCACACGAATTGTGCCGTGCTGGTGAGGTGGGGACTTGGGAGGATATTTGACGTCTTTTGAGATTTGATAGCCTTGTGACCCGCATAATCACCTGCACTTTGCGCGCGCTCGGTGTTGTCTGTCGAGCGACTAAAGTATTGAGAAGCCCCGCGACGTTCGTAACCCTGTAAATCTTTTTGACAAGGTCGCAACTCGATCAGGCATCTCATGTATGAAATGGTAGTTGTAAGACTACCCTTCTAAAGCTCGAGCGAGTGCAAGACACATTTTTACCTATTTATTGATATCAATATCTGCGCGATAAAACATCTCTATCACAGAGCAAGATTGCCCGGGACGTGGCTACATATGAACATCTTATATCACCGTCAAGAAAAGGCAGATCTAGTTTTCCTTTTCAAAGTCCTCGATGGCATGGCCGACTCTTCAGAACTGTTATCAAAAATATATTTTCGGGTTTCTCGGACAATGACCCGTTTGACAACGTATTTTTATCCTTCTCGGCCGATAAATATCTTAAACATCATATTTGGTATCAGTCGGACATATAATAGCATTGTAAGTCATTTTGATATTTTTTGTGTGACTGAACTTGTCAGATTTGTCAGAGCCTTGTATGAGTCTTGCTAAACCTATCGTGATTATGATTTTATTATTTACTATCTTTTCATAAGGTATATTCTTCTTTGCGGCAGTCTTCTACATTACGTTTGGACCCTATGTTTCGTTATTTGCTTGTTCTGTAATTCATATATCTGTGTCAGCATGAGTTATATGTATCATATATTTTATTCAATGCTTTGTGTTTTTTTCCCACTTTTATTGTAGTGTGTCAGTTTCCGCATGCCAGTACCCACACCGCATGGTCATTCCTGGACACTAAATAAAAAACACTTCTTCATTCTCGATTATTACTATTATTAATATTACTACTATTAGAATTATTATTATTATTATTACTATTATTATTATTATTATTATTATTATTATTATTATTACAAGAAAAATGTAAATGAATATACATATGGATGAAAACGTATGTATTGTATACGCACAATTTTTTTTATGTGGGTGAGTCCAGGACATTTTCGTATGCCCCCCGTTTGGACAATATATAAACAGGTAGCAGTGAGATCTGGGTCAAAATTTGGCAAATCTGTAAGAGGTTTGGGCTTTGAAACGCCCTACAAAGCCAAAGAGCCAAATGTGACCTTCTTTGGTAGGAGGGTATTTTGGTCCTAATTCGCCAACAAAAAGTGCTAGAGCTAGATTTCACTCCCTGGTAGTTTGGATATATTCTGTGCTCTTTGGGCCCAAATCACCAGACAAATGCGAAAGTTAGGATTCGCTTTGTGATAGTTCGGCGTTCTGTTGGCAGCTGTTGAGCCAATTTCGCCAAACAAATGCCAGAGCTAGACTTACTGCCTGGCAGTTCAGCGGATGAAGTATTGGTGGTATGCGGGTGGTCTGCAACTTAATTTATTATAAATAAAGTTCGGTACGACTCGAAATATTTGACGCCATGACGGCGCTTAAGACGAGGACAAAAGGGAGACTAGACAACACGCCATCATGACGTCGAATTCCCAGTACCAACTAGCCCAATAATCTGCATTCAAATATTTGAATTTATTTTGGGTGTCCCTTAATGTTTTCAGCACAAATATGGGCGCAAATATTGGTTGCCGCTAGACCAGGCAACGGCGATTTTGCAAACTCAGATCGTCCCAAATTGTTGTACCTGCGGGAGGGTACACACGCCAATATCAGGACGCGCCGTGAGACAGGTTTGACGTTACAGAAACTGCTGCCACTAAGCAAGCGCTGCGCGAGGCTGATGTGCGCACGTCTCCTCAACAGGTACCATTATTAGGCGGCGCATTACAAAAGTCAATATAGATACGTGCATGTCTTGCATTGTGATTGACACTGTCAAAGCCAAGCGATAACAAAGAAGCGGAAACGACCTTGGCTTTGTGGTACCGTACCCGCTTTACACTAAAGGGAACTGAAATGAAATCCGGGCGGCGACGATTCTTTTTAAAAATCGTCGCTCGCCTGTAGCATTTGACAGCATCAACCCAGGCACTCCTTTCTCTAACAATCCTTCACGCCATTCTCCCCCACCCTCCCCCGTTTCTAACCAAAGGTTAGAGGCGGGAGGATGTGTTCAATATTGCTTGCTAACATTGAAACGTTCACATTTAAACACTTAACCGAGAGTGGCCAAGAATTTTTGCAGGAGCTCAACTGTTATACGCAAGAGCCCCATTTGACTTGCAAGTCTTCATCTTGAAAAGGCTCCTGTCGCGGATAGATACGTGCTGTAGCGAACACTTCCATCAAGGTCATTGTAAGATTTCATAGATTTGAAAACTTTACTTGAGGGAGGCCAGCGGAACACTTAACAAGGTTTTTCGATACGAATTCATCATTTACCACATTCTTGGTTAGGGGATCAGGAATACAGAAAATTATTTCCGTCAAATTTCTTGAGCATGTTCAATTAATGCGGCAGGTTATAATGGCTTTGAAACCAAGCATACTTCTTGTCCTTGTGTTTGGGAAGGAAAGAGAGGGGTCATTTTTAATGGCCTACCGGAGGCCATAAAATATTTCTCTGTGGGTCGGATGCGGCCCGGCGGCCGCCGGTGGCAGAACCTTGCTCGAGAGCAACTTTCTTGACTCTTTCTGTGACGTAGACACATCGCGTAATCGTATTATATGAACATTCGGTTACCCGTATGTATCTCATCTTTCGCTAACATTTGGATACTCATTACCTGCGTGCCCGCTTCCTGACACCACTGTAGATAAATGAGCGTAAGGAAAGATAGGCGATCGTTTGGGATTGGCTACGCTAGCGCGCTGGCGGGGCGACACATCACCTTCTAATGAAGTGCTGCAGAATTCTTATCTACCCGTGAATAAAAACTGCATAATTATTCGAGGTAAAGTTTTATACCAAGAAGTCAAAATCAGAGCTCCGGCTTCTAGGTTTCGTCATTTGTAGAAATATGACGGAAAACATTTATGGTAAAATAGCCTAAAGAAATAGCTATTTTAAAACAGCCAAAATTGTTCAATTCATTTCCTTTTCAAAATTTGAAAAATTACGTCTCCAATTCAAAACATTATTTTCAAACATGTCGGATCATGCCTGCATGTAATATTGCCATATTGATGTTGGGTTTAATTGCAAACTGAGGGTTTCTTAAATTGCTGAGCTTAATCACCTATGAAAAAATAGCTATTTGTAACAATAAAGTGTCTCTTTAAAATGCTATATTTTATGCCAAGCATTTTAACAAATGCAGTAGCATTTACTGCATAGGTGAAAATGATTATTTATGACCTGTCGAATAGAAATATATTATTGCTTAAAACAACATATGTTGGATATTTATACTTCATAATAAACTAAAAGTAGAAACGTTGATTGCTAAAAGGCATCACTATTTCAAATTTTTAGTTTGATTCAAGATCATTAATGTACAATGAAACTTTTTGCAGATGTCCACGAGTACTCAAATTTACAGACATGCTTATTGGTGCATTAAAATTGTTTATCTCAATCTGCCACTGTTGTTTTTAGTTCAAGCAAAATTATTACGGACATTGATTGGAAATCTAATATGTCGGTACAGATTGAATGAAATATTATTTCAAGGGGTCTACAAAGTATTACACGATTAGTGTATATGAATCGGTCTTTGGATTTTCGTTCTCCGCCGTCTATATAATGGGCTTCATTCCTCATCCCCTTACTCGTCGACGTCTTCTTGGATCTCTCGAGTCGCCTCAATCATTCAGACTTTAGAAGTTATTCCTTCTGGGATAATACTGAACGAATTTTCTAATCGATTCAGTTTCCATCGTTATGTTAGGATGTACCAAAACGTTTTCGCTAGCAGCTTCCTATAAAGCCGCTTGAAAAACATAGTAAGCATCACAGAAATTGGCACTCGATCCACGAGTTTCTTTTCTGACAAGCACGAGGCCATCATTTTTAGGTTTACTATTGTGATGTTATGTCCATAATTCATTTGCGATTCATCTGGTTTTGGTAATTGCTTTACGGCGTTTGTCATCGGTGCCTTTTTGAGTTGCAATGTTTTTGTCAGGAACAGCCTGTGATTGGCCGGCAGAAAATAAACTTCTTCATTTCACGCAAAGGTCGGTCTATCTTCAAGGACCCACGTATAAGGCCTCTTAAGGTGAGACACTATCGCCTCTGGCAGCGCTTCAAGCCACCGGGAAAACAAGTGCACATATTAATATATTGCATGAGATTTCGAGTCACTTGATTATCCAGAACGTTGTCTGCTGCTTAATATGGTGCAGGGAACTTGAGTAAACCACTTCGCTCGTGCACCCATTGCTCGAGAATCGTGCGTCGGAAGGCTGGTACTGTCAGATTTGGGGAAATGAATGTCAGGTAAAATATGTTTGCTGAGCAGTGTTCTGACACTGCTTGCGCCGTCATTCCCAGCTCGTGCAACCACCATTTTGGTGCAGTCATTAATGCAAGTAAAACACACTCGTGGATGTTTTACTCTATCCCACTTTTTTTTTTAATTCATCGAAATCGAGGTGCGAATTCTCAGAGGCGTTTTCGAGTACTCAAAAGTGTCTGTAGTGTTATCACGACGGTCGAAGGGCAAGAACATAAAACTTGAATCACAGGAAAGTAGGTGTACTCGAACCCGGCTGAAAGGTATTGTGAAGGCTGTGTAAATATTAGCATCATCTTGTAGAGTGAGCTGCCAAAATAACTTGCAGATGTGAATGCGCAAAAAGCATCACATCATTCTGATCCATCAAGGATGATTTTGATTCAGAGTATAGGAAAAGGTGCTCGTTTAAATCACGGGAGTTTGTGCACAGACTGAAGTTTTAATCTTCTTTAGTTACAATAGCAATGGGTGACGCAAGCGGATCAGCAGAATGGCCGCATCAAGCATGCTCTGTAGTTCCTGCTTGAGCAACAATTTCTTCTTCTCTCTTCATGTTGTAGGGCGTTCTTAATACCACTGCTTCTTACAGATGTTGAGCGACACCGTCAATGATGTGGTAGCTGGATGGAGACACCCAACACCGGGCAATTAAATTTAAGAATATAAATTTGTTGAGCTGCAGCAATAAGATTCGGTTATTCGTCAGGGTGTTTGTTTGCCGAAAATCTTCGGTGTGCACAGTCGGTTTTCCTACCGTCACTCCAGTCATCTCAGGAGGGTTTTTTTTTTAGTCGCTTCAAGTCTGACTGGCACAATAGGAACTCGTAGGCCACTCTATCAATAACCTAGAACCGCCAATGTATTACTCATGCCCTTTAAACCAACGGTAATTATTGCGCATTCTTTATAATGGCTTTTATTGCATTTGAAACTTTAAACTTTATTTTCCTTTCCCAAGTAGGTTTGATATACTTTGTTTTTCTTAATAAATATTGATACCGAAGCGCCGCTGCTATCGACAAGAATGCGCGTCGCACTTAAATCAATATAAAGGGTGATTTATAACAGGCTTAGAAACTAGTAAACCGCCTGATTTGGCATCTTGGGGCGGCATTGATTACCCAGGCTTACACTTTATGTTTCTCCTGTTTTAAAATTGACATCTTCAAAAAAACATTCGTAAGGTCTACTGATCTTTTATGGTTAAAGTAAGAGCGTGGTGTGTAGTGGTACGGCCGTTGCGGCGGACGTCATTGTTGACGCATGCCGTTTCATGTCACGCGCTACGACACTGTGCGAGGTTGAAGCTTTCTGTCCCTGACATTGCTGGAGCTTGGTGTCATAGGCGCGCATCTCGAGGAGGAAAGTTTTTTTTTCCACGGAGATTTTGGATATTTCTTGCAAGTTGTTTTAGTATGTTTCTCATAAATTTGGGGTTGCTCCATGCTTGAATGTTTGTTTCACGTGTCAATTCAGCAGTATTGAGGGTTTCGTGGACGACTCAGGACGCCTGGGCTTGGTAAATTAGAAAAGCCTTCTTTAAAAATAATATGTCTATGAGCAGGCTTGTTTCGTACTTGCAGACGACAGCTTGATCCCAAAATCTACTGGGTTGCTCTTAAAGTTGTTGAGAAAACGTTTCTTCTTAACACTCCAGTTTGTTTGCGGGTTATCTACTAGGCTAAGTTAATACCACTTCTTTTCAAAGTCTGTTTAAAAAGGCGCATGTTCTTGATGCGAATATGTTTTGGGTCTCTGTGGTCCTTGCCGGAAGCATAATAAAAAAAAAGAAACAAAATATATTTCTAAACTTGGTTAATGACCATCAATGGCGTGTGGCTTTACTGTCTCGAATCTACGAATTTATTTTTCTTTAATGAAGTAAAAATGGCCAACATTGGCCATTTTTGCTGGTGTTTTTCGGATGTTACATTTGAAGGATTTATAGCATCATCGCTTAGTGCAAGGCCTCTGAGTACTCCGGCAGGCCCTTCATACTACTCTTAAAACAATTACCATTGCAAATTGCAGAAACTCCTTCCTTAATCTTGAAATAAGAAGTTCCCGGTTGCAAAACAAAGGGAACATCCAGCTTCTACAGATTTTTTGTATAGCTTCTTCAGCGGAGTAATTTGCGCCAAACATCTAGAACCCAGAAATCACTGCCTCATGGGGTCCTCGAGCTATACCACAGTCTATTTCAATATCTTAGAAGCATACCGGATAAGACAAAATACTGTATGTATAATTGCTGCAATAGATGCGTTTAGAGCAGGAAAACTTCGCCTGCAGGCAGAAAGCAATCGGGTTGGAGATGCTTCATCACTCTCGTTGACGACGCTTTTAATCCAAATTCGCAAAAATGCGAGCCCAAAAACAACTAATTTACTTGGAGCGCACATTCAACCTGGCTCAGTTGTAGTAGAGAATACGCCTATATGATCTAATCCTTTTCTAGCGGAGTGGAAATCTCACGTCCGAGAGAATGCATGCACATTGAGCTGTCCACACTGTCGCACTCCTGCGCTGCTGCGAAAAAGAAGGCTGCCTTCGACGGACCGAAATACTGGAATTGCCAAGACAGCATTGACCACTTTAGCCACTGTGCAGACAACTTTCCCTGACTATAGATGGCTGCAGGCACCCCTCCCAATTGAAAGGAGAAAATCCCGAACATGCGCGCGCTCAGCCGTTCCAATTGCTCAAAGCCCGTGGGCGCCAAGATAATTATATTTGTGCGGTATGAGATATATTTCCCTAGTGAAGCATACGGCAAATGACTCGGAGAGTTCTTGTAGGGCTAGGCGCACTTAATGTAAGTGAAAACACGGGCGGCGGTGATCAATTCTGCGAGTACCGAAATCACACGGGGCCGAAGATCACCCGAGATTGTCCAGTTCAGGAGGAAGTCCCTGCTAGCACAAACTACACACATACATATAGCGGCACGGTGATAATAACTTGTTATATTGAAAAGGAGTGTACTAATGGAGCATTACACGTGCATTTTACGGCTTTACATATATGTTTTAGAAAACCGTTAAAGTTACTCTAATGCGAGTTTTGAAGTATAAACTTAGTAAATATGCCTTAAGTAATTATGCAGCATGGTGTACTGAAACACATCTAGTTTCTCCATTCGCGAACATTCCAAGGAATAACACAAGTTCGAGGAATGAGCCTGGGACTGTACGGCAATGAACATAAGAATCAATCTTATTGAGTGTCTTTTAGCGCTATTGAATTGTAAAAATAATTGGAAAAGTATAAAAAACACTATAACTTGTTTCTTTCTTTCCCTTTTCCCTGGCTTACCATGATTTAATTGTGTGATAGCACACAATGTAAAATAAACGATTTCCTGCAGTCGAAAGCTGCCATGACGACAATCTCTCAAATCAATCTTCACTTTCCAGATGATATGTCCAAAACCCACTCGACTGCTGCAACCTAATATATATCTTCAAGCAATCACCTGTCGGGCAGTCCTCCCCGCTTTTCTCTACGACTCGCTTCCTACGGCCAGCTCTTATCCCCACTGCACAACAGCCGGCATCTCTGCCGGGCAGTAAGCTCCGGACGGGACAGAGGAGATAAAGGCTACCAGAAATTTGCATGCGAATTAAGACCTCCGACCAAAGTTTGCTCGGCTAAGCGAGCACCCTGAATAATGCCGTAGGGGCAGCTCGGATTTATCCAATCTCTGTCTGCCCCTTTCAGCTCTCCCTGTACTTTGAAATTTTCTGGGAGAACACACGTCTATCCAGCCCCTCACGTGATCCCCTAAAAGTTGGGGCGATCTGGCACTTTCATTAACGTTCCAGGCCCTCTAATATATTCGGCTAACCCTGTAAACAAAGCTTGAGTTCGCTCGTCGTTTAGAGGGAAGCAGGGTTCACTCGCGGATGTGTTTGGTCGGCCCACATATCGTGGTGAGATTCAAGCGTATAAGTTGACAAACAGTCGCAAGGATATTTTTGGATACGATTCGATCCTTTTTAGCTAGGTGATCGCCCGCGTGACTGCCTGTTTTCCACGTACCTGCAGAGATTCATCACCTCAGCATGCCTGAAGTTCTTTCGAGATATTAACTTGGGTTGAACAAAAAAACCTGTGTGTATAGGTAATACGTTAAAATATTATCAAAATATTTATAGTAAAGAAAGTTACAAATCAAACTTTACTAAGGCGTGTTACATTCGTGAATTTCTGGCACACTAGTATGATCCTGAAAAAAAAATCTTAACGCGGTCGGACGACCCTTATCCAAGCACACGAATAAGGGTAGCACATATGTAAAACCTTATACTCTGTGAGAATGAAGCAAGAAGCATAATTTCAAATATATAGTTTTCGACGGAACTACACAATACAAAAAAAAACATCCCTATACCGAAACAATTTATATAGGGCTTTTCGCACGGAAAAGGCAACATGGGTTTCTAAGATTGCCCCTGGGCAACACCTATTACTTAACTTTTCACTGAAGCCACGGCCCTTTGCGAAACGAAGTCACCCCACTTGCTGGGGATTTGGCAGCCCTTTTTGTAATACTATTAGATCTAAATTTTACAAATTCTTCACCGTCTTATGTGAAAAACCATAATGGCACGTACGGGAAATCCAATTATCTGGAGCTTATTTTTCTATTTGGACACACACTACGAGTGCACGCTTTTGCTGCGAAAAGTTGAATCCCTTAAGCGTGACGTGCCCCGCTGTAAAGAGTTTTCTATCCAGATTAGATGGAATGCAATCAGTTTCAACTTGATTTGGCAACATTCAAAAGCTACGACTCCGGCGATCAATTCGCAGCACCTATGTTTGGCAAGTGAAACGCTACAGCGGGTACGCGCTCCTCCTGTCGAAGGACATGCTTCGTTCGCTCTGCTGCAGAAATTGACTCACACAGTCAGTAGGTATCGCGTACGGCCCTGTTGTGTTGAGAGAAAGTCTACTATATTTCAGCCCAGCTACGTTAACTTTAGGTGTACATCTTCCCAAGTGGCACTTGAAGTCGATTGACCAGGAATAAGCCGGGTCCAAGTAAAATATTGGTACTATGAATGTTAAGAAAAATTAAATAAATATATATATATAATTCCAAATACTTTACTACAAAATGTATATCACCCCACGACAGTTCAATGGTCCTCGCTCCGAGATGTTTGGTTATTTGGAACGGCCGGAAGTCGCGTAGCCTCGGCGTTTTTTCCTTTGAATTGGGAGGAGAGGCTGCCGCCATATATTGTGCGAACCCGTCAAGACAGTGAAGCCGGCAGTCTCTGTCGTCTTGGCCGATCCAGTATCTCGGTGTGCCGGCAGCAACTTTCTTTGTCCGCTCATCGCAAGAGCGCAACAGCGTTTACAGTAAACTTTGCATGCACTTTCTAGGACGTGAGGTATCCGCACAGCAAGATGATAGTTTGGCGCTCTATGTTCGCTGTCTAGTGCAAATGAGGCGGGTAGCGACTTTCATCCTACTACAGTATTCCATTTATTTTCTTAGCAACTGTAAGCCTTTCTTTAAATGTTGTAGACATCAAGCGAACGAGTCTCGGTAGCGAGTCAAGGTTGGCCTCGCAACACTGTCCTACCGCGCTTGCGTTCAAACCCAAGCTCTGGCAGCCAAAATCCACATGATCATAAATCATTTGCTACACGAAACTCGGACACTAAATATTTTGTTACTGTTGTGGAGCCCATTGAGGTGATTTATCTTTTTGAACCAAGAGCATCACTCTGTGAAAAGTTCCGTGTTGGTGAGGCATTTCGTTTCCAACTGGCTCTTTTTTACGCATGCTGTTGAACAAAACAAAAACTAATTTATTTTTCGTCGGAACAGCAGCAAACCATATCCAGGAGCCTGTCCCTGATTGCAGCGGCTGGCACAAGTTTCAGGTCCTCGAAGAGCGACCTCCTCGACGGGCTTGGAATCGGGTTTCGTTCACGGTTCCGCGGGGGCAAATGGGTACCTTTAGGCATAGTGTGTTTGTTACCCCGCACGTACACCAAAACATCACGGATGCCAATTGATGAGGCGGCAAAGGGCTAAAGGAACTTAAACATTTAATGGGGCAAACTTGTGCCCACAATAAAGTAGAATCCTATGGCCGCAGGCGTCGATGCTTGCAAAAGAGGAAGGATCGAGCGCTGGGGCAAGACTGACTCCGGCTCACCACGCTGAGCCCCTTATGTACCTGCATGGGCTTCTTGAACAATCTGCGTCGCAGGTTCGGAGCGAAAGAACATTCAAACCTCGAATAAGCAACAGGGTTCCCGAATTTTTCGGAGCGCGACATTTAAATATAAAACAAAAAGGTGTGTACGCTCGCATGCATACAACCTCGGGCATTAGTGTGGGAGCCACGCATGATAACCATTAAGCCACGGTCGCGCTTGCTCCGAGTCGCGCGTGGCCGTATAACGAATTGGATGGTTTGAAATCAAATCATGCAGGATAAAAGAATCTAATTTGAAATATTGAAGTAAAAAAATGTTTTGGGGGAGTTTCTCAAATAAAAGAGGGTGCAAACCGCATGTTTCCCACATATTTTGTTTTTGAATTACGAAGCATAGAAGCCGCTGTGGCAGAAACTAGTATTTGTGCCCGCCGTCGCCGGTCGCGTGTTTGACACCTCTGCTGCCGCTACTGTTTTTCCTCCAACATCTTAACTCTTCCCCCTCAGTTATTATGTACTATAAAGATAGCTTGATGCATTGAAATATTTTTACGAATTTTATAATTTTCTAAACAAAACGCCAAATTTGTCGTTCAGGTCGATGTTTGGTCAAATTTGACAGGTCTTTACTTTGTCTGTACTTAAGGTATTTTTTTTTCAACTCTATAGAAAACCCAAAGCAAGCCCATTATAGATATGATAATACCATTATAATCATTTGAATACCCGCTCCGCCACCTTGACATAAACGTTGTGAGAAATAACAAATCTTGAAAGTTTAAAAGTATTTTTCTAAAAAAAAAAACATTTTTTTTAACTTTTATTTTTAAATTGATTTTAGACATAATAGTCGACTACAAGAAAACACAATCTAGAAACGTAATATTTTGGTTGTATGTCCTCTATTTGAGCAGTAAAGATGTGAAAGACGTCCTCATTTGTTGGAAATATAGCAACCTTACCGGCATTGTGCGCCTCTATGATTCCAGAATTATGTTTATATTTTGTTTACGTTTTCGAAAATTAACATCAAGTAGGCGAACTTGTGATATACATTGTACTTTAAAACTTGAAATAAGAGATAATTCACATAAGCGCACTTCATATCTATTAGTAACAAGTGTATACAAATCAAAAGGCTACGCAACATGTCAATAATTGCTTATATATGGAACGGTTCAAAGTAAACGACGGTGGCTGCTCATTATCTCGCCTATTACGATTAAATAATACATTCTCACACTATTCAGATTTTGAACATAAATCTACTAGAAATATGCACCGTATTTTGCTATCTTCACATCTTGCATATCGCCGATGGATGACTGAACAGTTCTTGCACCTTAATGATGTAGAAAACGCGCGCTCAGAACCAGTAAGAAACATGAAAACATCGATGGCACATTTTCCGAAATCAGTACATTTTTTGCTTGTTTGACATAACTGTGAATCAATTTTCGCACTGTATAGGAGCCACGCAGTCTACCGTTGAAGTTTTGAACATGCCGGCACGCGCTCACTAATGATCTTCTAGAATTCTGGACATAAAGCGATACGTGCATGCCTTGACACGTGTAGGCAGCTACCCTGGGCTTTCGCAGGTTTCTTCTAGGACAACGTTCAAGGCGCCTTCCTCCAGTGTCTTCCTTTACGCGTGTGAGGATTCGATGTCCTTTGGTGGGTTTACCTTCTCCCACACTTGTTTCTTGAGCTCCCGGAGACGCGTGAGCTTCCCTTTGGCAATTCAAAGTAGACGATCCCTTTGACTTTCGGTCTGAGTGCCTCAGCGAAGATTTGCGCGTTCGTTAGGATACAATTCTGTAGTTGTCAAGTTATACTTAGATTCCTGGTGCTTGAGGACTCCACCCACTCCATCACACGAGCTTTTCCCGTGCCTTGATGCATTACAATATGCACTTGGTGACGACACTCTTTTTCTTGAATTCGTACACGTGGTGACTGTTTTTGAAGTGGCTTGGAGCACCGTCTGAAATATAAACGAGTTGCATGAAAATAGGCAATACTTCCTCCAGCCGCCCTTCGACAACGTTGAGCGCAAACAGCTAATGGGACGAGTCATGGACGATGTCTTCACTCACTACGCCAAAGCTTAACTTTCCCTGATCAGTCGTAGTAACGCAGGTAAAGATGGAAGCCATATTGCTCTTTCAGTGATGTCCTTGCACCGTGCGCGGGATTTCCACACTCCAGTTTTAATCGAAATCGGAAGTGCAAGATGACCGCACGTGACTTCACATGCGCTTTCTCGAGCCATGTGGCTCTTCGCTGGGCGCGTCTAATGAAGAATTGGGGAATGTATTTTTTCTCCACCTCTGAAACTCGTTAAAAAAGCCGTGGCATCCAATTGTTGTTCTTTTTTTTTTATCAACTTGCCACCGCATTCCCACAAGGCAAGCTCCAGAACGTCTTGGAGTTCACGTCCTAGCATCGCCAGTGATGCGTCATTTCTTTTTAAACAGAATTTAGATTCTAGCAAGAAGTAGTCTTGCGAAGGGGTCGTTCTCAAAAACGTGAACAAAAACAGAAATATATTTTCGAAATCGTAGAGGCGCACAATGCCGGTAAGGTTGCTGTATTTTAGTCAAATGAGCACACAATTCACAGAATCGCAGCTCAAGTAGAGGACATGCAATACAAATATTACATTTCTAGATTGTTTTTTTTCTTAGAGTCAACTACTATATGTAAAATAATTTAAAACAATAGAAATGTACAAAAATGAGCTTTATGAGAATAGCGATGTTAAACTTTCAACGTTTGTTATTTATCACAACGTTTACGTGAAGGTCGCATAACGGCTAGTAAAAAAATTATAAAGGTAGTATTTTATAGAATGGGCCTGCTTTGGTCTTTCTATAGAGCTAAAGGAAGACAATTTACCTTAGGTACAAAGTAAGAACCTGTCAAAGTTGATAAAAATCGATCTAAACCCTAGTGAAAAATACACCAGGCCGAGCGCAGGTGTGACTAGATGTTATTTGGGACATTTATACACCAGCCATCTAGTGTTCTGGTGTGACACCAGAAGTCTGGGGTGCTGGCGTGAGACCAGCAATCTGGTGTTCTGGTGTGACACAAGCAACTTGGTGTTCTGGTGTGACATCAGCTTTTGGTGCGGTGTAATACCAAAGCAGCTGTTGCTGCTTTGGTATTACGTAAAGCTTCGGAACTTTGGTGTTGTAGGGAGTTACCCGTGATCAACTCGAGCTTGTCCGGAGCGACTGCCCTGCGTCGAAGAACTGGACGCCCTGTCGTTCCGCAATTCTTGGCCTTTCAGCTTGCGGTCGACTCGTGTCTTAGTTACGCCGATCCGTTCCGCGTACCTCTACGCGCCAGTTATCTCCTCTTCTAAGGCATCACATTCGACAGATGGCTCGATTCACTTGTCCAGCTCTTTCAGGGAAGCCTTCTTAAATAGAAGATCATCAAATCTTTCTTCGACCTCTCCGATGTCGGTTGGATCTGTGGCCAGCAGGACGCCGATCTCGTTGATCTCTGTTGTGGTGGCTTGTAGGGTAGGCCTTTTTAGCTTCAGGCGTTCGACGTCTTCCTGGGTCGTAGTAAGCATTATCTGGCCGTTAATTCCCGGGTCTCGGCACCAAAAATTGTAATAATTACTAGTTTGCTTTGCTATATTGCTACCAGACTATGTCTAACTATCATTAGCTCAACGGAAGTCAGGAAAGCGCACCAACACACATCTTTTCGACTTCAACTCACAGAGAAGACTCATTTATTTTCTCGAACTTCAACAAGATTTCTGGCGGAAAAGGAAAGGGGAACCCCCGAAGAGGCGAGCGCCCCCAGCTGCTCTAGGCCGCCCGGGAAAGGGCTGGGGACGAGGGGGACCCTTCTTGAGCACAAAGGACCCCGCCGCGGGGTCTTCGGCGACCACCAAGACGGAAGGAAACGAGGCACCACGTCGGGGAAAGGGTGGGCACACAAACTAGTCACAGACAGGCTCGCGAACGGGCGGAAAAGTCAACAAAAATACAACACTGGTGTCACATCAAACTGCGTGGTGTGTACACCAGGCTGCCTGGTGGGCACATGAGCCCGTGTGGTGTGACACCAGACTCTCTTGGTGTGCTCGATACACCAGCATTGCTGCTGGGTCAACCCGACTGGTGTGCTCAATACACCAGCGTTGCTGGTGGGCCCACCATATCTTCTGGTGTCACATCAGGATTCTCTGATGTCACACCAGGATTGCCTGGCGTATTTTTTATTAGGGTATAGCAACAAGTTTGACATACTTGTTAGAAAACAATACTGCTAAAATATTTAAGTACGTCAAGGTATTTTTATAGTACCTATTAAATTAGGGGGAAAAGTTCAGACGGTGGAGGAAAAAATCTAGCTCCAGCGGAGGGTGTTAAAAACGCGACCTTGGACAGCATGTAAACATGCTAGTTTGCGCCACTGCGGCTTCTACGCTTCTTAACTCGAGAACAAAAATGAAAACCGTTTACAACTCCCTGTAACGCCGAATTAGAGCGCAGCCCTTGAGGAGGAGAAGGAGGGAAGGGTACTGAGGAGAGGGTATACCCCTCCTTTCTTTTCCTCACCTCCTCATCCTGCCTGCTATTTTTCTCTCCGAGCGTCGCCGGCCTCGCCGTTGCCGTCGGCGTAATCGTGAGGTCACATGACCTTCGTGACATCACGGGGGTCATGTGATGTCACCGAGATCACGTGACCTCTGGGGGGTCACGTGACTTCACGGGGGCCACGTTACTTCTCGGGGGTCACGTGACCTCACGGGAGTGATGTGACTTCACGGGGGTCACGTGACCTCACGGGGGTGACGTGACGTCACGGAGGTAACGTGACCTCACAATGGCTACGTGACCCCCGCGAGGTCACGTGACCATTAAAATGAATGTTCCATTTTAATTCGAACAGATTTATTACAAAAAGTTCGTAAATGATGCACCAAGACAGTTTTGCAGGTGAGTTCTACGGCCAGGGGGACATCATTTAGGTTGCTAATCTTTGCGATAAGTCGCATAAATAAGTAAACTTCCTTAGTGAACATTTAAATTCTAAAAATAATCATATGGCTTCATTTAGGAACATGGTGAGCATTAAAGAAATCCGCGATATCAGTCAATTTTATAACGACTTGAAGTTTGTGGGAACCTCGGGGGAACAGCAAAGTTACCCCTCGTGCAACAGGCGTAGAGCTAGCAGTGGCAAAACGCAGATGATTAGATTATCATCGCGCTCCGCCACTGCTAGCTCTACGTCTGTTGCACGAGAGGTAACTTTGGTGCGCCCCCGAGGTTCCCACAAGCTTGAAATCGTTCTAAAACTGACTGATATTGTAGTTTTGAAATATGCTCAGCCTGTCCCTCAATTAAAACCAAATGATCGCTTTTACTAGCTAAAAATTTATTTAGGCAAGTTTAGTTAATTATTCGACTCATCGCAAAAATTAGTCACCTATTTGATGGCCCCCTGGCCGTATATTTCACCTGCTCAAACTGTATTATTGCATCTTTTACGGATTTTTTTAAAATAAATATGTTCGAATTAAAAGGGAAGACCTGGTATATTTCTGTAAATTACTAGGTTGTGATTCTAGAGTAATATTACGTGAATTCGCGGTATATATTTTAACTGGTGTTTAGTTTTGCAGGGTTACGTTTCCCACATACTCGTAATTTCTCATTATTTTAGTGAAGTTTAAAAACCTAGTGTTCTTCGGAGGTTAGGTTGAAACCAAAAAGATACCAAGATGATAATCTTCAAACTCGAAGGAGAATGCTGGTATCCCGAATACCACGAAAATGTTCTCGTAATTTTTAAGAAAAAATAAGAAATGTAGTTTTGATAAATCGGCACAGTCACTGACAGTACAAAGTTGACTTGTGCCCAAGCAAACTCACAAAAAACTACAGTTAAAATTTCCTTTTAGTAATGCTTGGGTCTTACGCAAGGACAAACGGAACGGTGTTTGTACGAAAAGCGGAAGGCCAGCGCGCTATTAAGATTGAATCCGAGGATGATCTCGGCAAAATAATGTAAAATGGCTGACACAACATTCATGTCCCGGTACTACAGCCAGGATACATTTAAACAACTTCTGCAAGATAATCTATCGTTTCTTAAAATACATTTTTCTGTTTGCCATTTGAATGCTAGGAGTATTGTAAATAAACATGATGATGTTACTATGTTTTTGAGCTCTCTGAATTACAGTTTCGACGTCTTGGCTTTCACGGAAACTTGGGTTTATAATACAAGTGATCAGGTTAGTTTTGAAGGCTATAAGAGCGAAAGCGTATTCAGAACTAATAAAAAAGGAGGGGGCGTTTCATTGTATTTTCGTAAAAGCATAGGGTATAGTGTTATGTCCGAATACTCATATGTAACTAGGGACTACGAATCGATTGTTGCCATATGTGAAGGATTCGTAGTGGCTGCTCTCTTTTGGCCACCTTCTGGGGCAATATCCGAATTCATGAATTACGTAGTTAAACTTTTGGAGCATATTACCTCATTGAATTTAAGAATCATACTAGTAGGGGACTTTAATATTGATCTGTCGGGCTCGCATCCGCTCTGCCGACAGTTCCTTGATACTATTGAATCATTCGGGTGCAGTAAGGTAATTACTGCACCAACAAGAATAACTCGGGATAGTGCAACAATAATCGATTTATGTATCACAAGTGACCTACCGAGTGAAACCATCTCTCGAGTCTTTTCCTGTCCAGTCAGTGATCACTTACCTATGTTTTGCATTCTTCCTTCTCAACGAAAACGAATAGACACAAAGTACTGCGTAACTGTCATAACTTGTGCAAGTATCAATTATGCCAATATAACTAAGTTCTATAACCTTGTATCCAACATTAATTGGGATGATTTATACAGTGAAAGCAATCCAAGTATATGCTATGACATTTTCATAACTAGGATTAAAGAATGCTATGACGAAGCGTTTCCCTTGCGAAATGTTAAAAAACACAAGAAAATAAGAAAACCATGGATCACTCATGATATGTATAGAAGAATAAAACGGCGAGATAAACTCTACGATACTTTTATCAAAACAAGAGATGAGTCGGTGTTACGGGAATATAAAAAAATAAGGAATAAGTTAAACGCAGACATTAAGAAAGCACGTAAGCAGTATTACGGTGATAAATTTGCGTCCGTTTATAATGATCCGAAAAAAGTATGGAACACTGTGAGGTGTCTTACCTCCCAGCCCCACGATTTACTTCCAAATGAACTGGTAATTGATGGTATCTCATATTCAAATTCCTTCCTTGCTAACACGTTTAACGCTCACTTAAGTTGCGGCGCCTGTGCCACTATATCCGTATAAAGTAGTAGCTTCGAGCCTTATATGTCGCCAGCTGCAACTGCAAATTCAGTTTTCCTCTGTCCTGTGACGGAGGCAGAGATAACGAGGCTCCTCCGGAATTTGAGTAACAACACAGCGGCCGGATCAGATGATATAAAAGCGGCACCGATTAAAGCAATTACGCACTTTATAAGCTCCACTCTAGAACATATCTGTAACACGTCGTTATTGACTGGTATATTTCCGGAAAAAATGAAACTTGCCAGAGTTTGTGTTATACATAAAAGTGGTCCACGCAACAATATAAATAACTATAGGCCAATTTCTGTGCTACCTTTTTTTTCAAAAAGTCTAGAGCAGGTAATCAACGTTAGGCTTTCTAGTTACCTTGAAAAAAATAACATAATTGTAAAGCAACAGTATGACTTCCAGAAAAACAAATCTACGGAAAAAGCCTTGCTATAATATATCAAAGATAAGCTAATTAAGAGTTTTGAAATTCAATTATATACAGTAGGAATTGTTTTGGATTTTCGCGAGGCATTTGATTCGATTAAACGTGACATTCTTTTAAAAAAGTTGATGCACTATGGTATAAGGGGCACAACATGGAACTTAATTCATAGCTATTTATCTGAACAATCGCAATATGTAAAAATCAATGAGTATGAATCGCAACTAATGAAAATACATTATGGTGTGCCTCATGGGTCAATTCTGGGACCATTACTTGTTCTGTTGTACATAAATGACATAGTAAACATTCCTCGAACTCTAGATATTATACTTTATGCAGACGACACTAATGTGTTTTTTACTGATAAGGATCTTAGTGTAATAGAAGGTTTATTAAACATTTGGTTACGCGAACTTGCGCTGTGGCTAGAGTCTAGTCAAATAGAATTGAATATTAACAAAACAAAATATGTTATTTTCAAGCCTGTGCATAGGCAACTTTGTGGTAGCTTCTCGGTACAATTTAGAAACTCAGAATTAGAAAGAGTGTCCTCCCTAAAATTTTTAGGTGTCTTTTTCGAAGAAACCTTAAGCTGGACAGATCACATCAATCATATTCGCTCTAGCATACCCAGATCTATTGGAATCTTGTATAAACTTAAACATCTCCTTCCCTGTTGGCTTAAGTGCCAACTCTACTACAGTCTTGTACAATCTCATTTACATTATTGCTTACTAGTTTGGGGAACCACAACAAAACCAAATCTAGATATACTGTTCGGCCTACAAAAAAAGGCTGTTCGTTGCATCGAAAACCTTCACTATACCGATCATTCAGCCCCATATTTCGTAAAATATCGAATTTTAAGTATCCAACAGCTTTTTATTTTAAAACTAGCGATGATAATATACCGCGAGTACAGAAGTGCCCAAAATGAATTTTGTGAGATCTACCACCCTAAAACAACACAATATAATCTAAGAAATGAAATATACACAAAGCCCAAAATACGGACAAATAATGGCTCCCAAGCTCTAGCGTATAAAATACCACAGCTTTTGAACGAGCATCCAAGTATTTTTGAATTAATGAGAAATGCTTCTTCCCTTATTGCCTTCAAACGTAACATGAAACGTTATATTTTACAATAGGCAACAGCGTTTTGGTTATGCATATGCATTGGGTTGAATAGTGCATAGTCAGCTCTGACCACCGTTATTCGTGTTAATTCGCTTGAAAGTTCCTAGCTCCTGCCAAGTTGTATTTTCCTCGTGGTGTGGTTTAATAATTCACAATTTTGTAGAAGGATTGTTTCGTGCCTACTTCGCGCAGTGACAGATTGTTTGATAAGATTTATTGACGTTTTTTACTTGTGTTCATTTCTCGTCTGTTTTGCTTCTCTGCTGAGCAATGTGTAGGGTGGTGGGCGTCGTCAGGTAAATCTGTTTACATTTTGCCCCTCAACCTGAGACTCAGAGTTCAAATAAAGATTATTATTATTATTAAGGACGCGTTGAATTAAGAATATTTTCGGCTTTCCCAAATTTTCGTAGAACTGGTTTGGAGATTAATATTTTAAGTTTATTCGAGTTTTTTTTTTTTGCAAACACAAAGCACACAAAAAAATATTATTACCCTCCACCAAAAAAAAGATGTTAAAAAGTAAAAAAATAAAAAAAACAGAAATAATTATGATTTCGGATTTCATCCTTGGAAAACAACCATAATATCACAGCAACATGCATGATTTTAAAATCGTAAATATTTTTCATGTATAGAGCTAGTTGTGGCACGCTGTTTGGCTGCCTAACCGTCTACAACAGTAGGCAAACGCATCATCAGAATGGTTATGTGCAATAAATCGAAATCTTATTACTGAAACATATAAATTGATACGCTTGAAACCAAAGCGACGCTCCAATAAAAATATGCTAATGATGCCCTCGAGCTTTGATGGAATTGAGCAAAAATGTTAAATTTCGTTCAAGATTATGCTTCAAACTAAAAAAATATTTCTACAAGTTTTTTTTTCACATACATTTTTAGCAACAATTGTTAAATAACGAGAAAGTAGAACAGCGTACTGAACTTTTACAAATATTATTGTTCTTTATATTTTGTTCCTTAGGACTTAAAATTACAAACGAGTATTGAATTATTAAAGTATCTTGTGAATATTGACGTAACGACACGCGGATTACCTTGGGACGACTTCTGTATTGTGCGAAACAAACCACAAAGGCGTCAAGGATCGAGAAACACGAGTCTATCTAGATAAACATATAACGCTGGGAGAGCTGGCAAACGCTCATGGTAAGAGCAGCCCGAAAACACGACGGGAGCATGAGCGAAATTATCCTGCAGGAGCTCGGCGAGTTCTGAAAACCGACTACGTATCAGACCCGTGAATAGTAACTTATCCCAGAGTAAAGACGTTTGAAGAGTCACTTCAACATTAATGCCTCATATTGTATCGACTTTACTCAAAACTCTACAGGTGGATGTTGGTAGTATGGCAGTTCCATCTGGGCCTTCTCGCCAATGTTCATTAAATGTTGCGTCCGTTGGAAAACAGCAGTACTGGCGCAGTCTGATAAAAAGGTATCTGACATTGGCGTGGGTACAAAACAAAGATGTATATTGAATTCCTACATGTGGTAAATACTGCACGCTATGATATTCAGCAGTGCTGGCGGAACGTTTACGGCGCTCAAACAGTTCATATAAGGTGGAGAACTGGGCCAGTTGGTTGAGGTATATATGTTTACCCCATCATGTATAGTTCATATAAGCACGGTAATTTGATGGGAGGCGCGTTTCAGGACTGGATACCTCGACGACAAAGCCAACTTAACACACGCTCAGCATGGTCATGCGCAGCTGTAACACCTCAAAATAAGAGCTACTCGACATGTTAGTCAGCGCTAATCGGCGGATTTTATCTAAAGAAATCTGATCTAAAGAAGGGAATGTTGTAACCCTGGCTAACCTAAATGCTTGCATTCTCAGTCATGCCAGGGGAGGGGGAATCATTTATCTAATAACGCAATAACGACAGGCCTTATATCCGTTTGAAATCACATCACAAACCTTGGGCAGACTGTCCTACACGGCCCACCGTACAGTCTGCATTCCGCACCTTCTGACTTTCACCTCTTCTAGGTCATAAAAATGTACGACACTGGTTAGCATTTTTGTAGCAAAAAATGCTATCACACGCGTTGTCAATCCGTGGATCAACTTTGTTCCTACATGTTTGTACCGGTTCTACATAGAAGCTTATTTTCATAGCTCGTGAAACTGCACAGCCTGTAATAGGGCCTGCTTAAAAAAGTGGGTGTTGTAGCCCTTCATATGCACAGTAAAGAATTATTGCGCTGTTCTTATCTCTAAGTAGCTTGCAAGTAAATAATAGGAGGCATTTCTTCAGGAGCGGTCCTCGTAAACTTATTGTAAGCGAATTGAAGTTGTTGCAAGATTTTTTTATATATATATCTTCTTATAGTGTACCAGATGACCGGCGGTTCAGACATGGCTCCATACCCATAGAATCTGGGGTTTAGAATTTATCCCTCAAAATATATTATTAAACAAGCTGAATAATTTTGTGAAAAAGTGCAACAATAAACGTCTATTGTCGTTTATATCTTTCAATATTTTGATTATACCTTGCTCTTCAGTACTGAAGCCTAGCTGATTGGAATATATAGGCCACTCACGATAACACTTTTTTTTTCTACATGTGATTAGAAAGTCTAAGCGATCAAAGCAACATTCCCAGTTTTATTAATGGTACACTTCCGCTCGCTGAAATTCCGGAACTATTTCTTTTCTATTGAACTGGTAAGACAAATAATCTGTGATTAATAAAGCCTTTGATGTGAGCAATTGGCGTCGACAACCAGATATCCAATCACTATAATACGTTTCGAATTTGAGTTGAGAACGTGCCTAAAAACGTTTCCATTTCAATCTTTCCTTACCGCTTGTCTGCTTTTTTTACGTCACTTATACCAACACTTATCGGGCATAAAATCTCTCAAGTTGTGCATGCGTCAACGATTTATGTGGCAAAAAACAAATTCAGTTTTCTTGTTCACTAATTACTTCAAGAAGCGCAAGGTGTCAATGCGATGCCTTAGCATCAAGGAAGATTTCATATTGCAAGGCTCTTGGTTCGAAAGGTCAAATTACTTCAATCGCCTTAACAAAAAAAGTAAATCCGTTCAAAATGAAAGACACCAATAAAAGAAAACATCCCAGATATCGATGCAAACGCTGTGAGCTCTTGGTTAATCTATCTTAGTCACAGCACGAAGGATGATCTCCAAGGAATACACAGTCAAACCTTTCAACGGGCTTCATTAACAAGAAAATAAATATTGATAACAATAAAAAAAGGTGAGCCTTGTTGGAAACTTTTCCGGCTAAAGTGTCAGAGGTGTCAGCATAACCGCTCTCACGTCTGAGAGGTTCGGGCACCACCCAAAAAAGGGGCCGAAAAGGACATGATACAGCAAACGAAAATTGCTCGCGGTGGCAGCAAACGCCCAATATATTTTTTCGGGAGCCAACCGGCAGCCTCTTGCCGTCGGCGAGAATTAAAGTTTCGGTCGAGCCACAACGGGGCAACACGCGAGGCGCATCTATCATTTTCGACGATGATTGATAGAGGGGCCAGGAAGTCGAGACCTCCATTCGAGAAGGACGTATCACCTTCCCGGAGTCCTCTTGGGACAGCATTTCCGCAACTAAGAAAACAAGGACGCTGCTGCCTGCAAGCGGCTACACCGCGTCCACAGGAATCCTTCTATTTTGTGCATAAAACTAGCGACGTGTGTGAGCGGGAAAGTGAGACGGTGGCAAAAAATCAAAATGTGAGATCATATATCACAAACATAAAGCAACCCGACGAAACAGACATTGTCTTTATCTAAAACATATTTTCCCATTAGACCTTGTAGCAGTATTCACAAGGGTGCCAGAGAGGTCACTGCTGCAGGGCTCAAGACAGGAGCGCGTGTGTCTTTTCGCACTTCGTTCTTTTTTACCCAATGCCTATGGCCGCATCTCCCCTTCCCGGATGAATGCTAAAATGAAGAATTTAGCAGGTTGAAAACATATCGGAAAGCAAACAAATAGCGAACACATTAGCACGCGCGAAAGCACACATATATATGTATAATCATAAACACGTAAGTACACTTAAGAGTAACTCTGAACATCTTGCGTTTCTTGATAATACGACCCGACCTTTTCAATAAATCTGCACCCATGGAAGCCGGGTCTGACTGACCCTTGTGTTGTTTCAGATTCCGAGGCCTTTGAAACAGGTGAAGTCTGCTCATTTACGTCCGTCTGCAGTGGAGCAAGTTGGCATTTGTTACTGACAAGAAGTACTGTTTGCGTCTCTAACGACGCAGGGCTGCAGGTATGTCAATTTTGCTACGACTGCTTCTTGTCGTTGCGCGTTCCTCACTCAGTCATTGCTTTCAAAAGGTTGGTTCAAGCGTTCACACACTGCGGCTTGACTAATAAAGTTTTCTTCTTGTTTTCTTTTTTATTCCTTGTATCTTGTTCTAATTTCCTTGTGATTCAGCAGCCTTATATTTAACATTTAGGGAATGATTGCCAGTGTCGTTGTTAGTTAGCGGCCCATTGCCAGGCCGGCAGGACTGTAGCAGCAAAGTTCATGGCGCTGTCCGGTAAGATAGAAGGCCGAGGTTGGGGTCACCCGACTTCTTGAGAATGTCATTGACTTCATTTACCATTCTTTCAGCCTCTCCATTACTCTGTGGGTAAAACGAACTGCTTGGGATATGGGTTTCCTGGTACTTCGTAACAAAGTCTTAAAATATTTTTTTCCCGAATACTTGGTACAATTCTCCGACCGCAGGACTCGCAGTATACCATGACTAGAAAATATTGCTTTGAAGTGACAAATTAATGGTTTCGGACGTTATCTGCCTCAGCTTGCCGATTTCTAGATACCAGGTGTAGTAATAGACTTCTAGGAGGAAGCCTTTTTTGCTGAGTTCAAAGATATCTGTCTCTACGCGCTGCCGCGTGCAATCTCGTAGTATTGGCGAAATCATAGGCTCTACTTTCGGGACACTTTCTCTAATAGATCTGGAATAGTTTGTGACTAGTTCTTCCAGGTGCGTGCTCAGTCCTGGAGACCGAATGGACATCTTAGATTTTTCTCGGAATATGCTAATGTTCAAGCGTCGTTCGTGAAGTTTATTCCCTCCTTTTGAATCGGCCGGCAAACCAAGAGGCAATTTGTCTTCACTAAAAGCCGTCCTGTAGGGTCAAGTTGTCTCTTTCGTAATAAAACGTTGGCACTTCAAGAGCAACCTTGACCTTTGTGTGCAATCCAGTGGTGATATACACTATCAGTTTTTTTTAGATCAGGTGTTCCCGGTGAAATGTCTGAATATGGTGTAAATATTCAAGTAAAGCCGGAAAATTACCGGTGATCACTTATAAGTATGCGTTTAGTCCCCCTCTCTTAGTGATCCCTGGCAAGCCTACTGGCTATCTGGACAGGGAGTGGCCTCTAAACAGTTCTTTACCGACAGCATCGGAGATTATGAAGGAAAATCACATGAGACGAAGATTAGACCGCTGTATTCGCGCCACAATAACGTTGAGCTGTTTTGACCCGAAGAGAGCCACAAGCGGACGGTAATCACCTTGGACAGGGAACTTTGTTGCGACGAGAATTTTTTCGATACGCTTGCAGGTCCATGTTATGGCGTACGTATTCTTTTCGATTTGCGCGTAACTGCCGTCGGTGTCATGCAGTCCTTTAGATGCGAATGCTAGGGGCAGAACACTTTATTCTTTGTCCTGTTGCAGATGTACAGATACAACGCAATACAACGAAGCATCTGCCGAAACAACAAGGCGTTGCCCCCGATCATACAGTGTCAAGGTTGTGGCGTTTTGAATGTCTTTCTTTACTGTTACTCAGGCGCATACTTCTGAACGCCCCAGGTTTATTTTGTGCCTGTTTTTCAGCAGATCTTGCAGTGGTTTTAACTTTTCAAAAATGTGTGGAATTATTCTTCCCAATTGGTTGGTCATCCCAAAGAATTGCCTTATCTCATAAACTGTGGTGGGTAGTTGCATTTTGGTGATCACTTCAGACCTTTCGAATCCGGCTGAAGTCCTTGATTGCTGATTATGTTCCAGAGAAACTTGACATAATACTTCTTGAATTCACTCTTCTTCTTAAGTGTAACTGCTGCCGTTATTAGTCTTTGAAGAACTTCTACGAGCCGGTAGACATGTTCCTCCTCGTTGGGCCCTGCCACCAGTATATTGTTCATGACACAATACCCCCGGAAGGCCTTCCAGAATGATGCGAACCTTTCTTGGAAAATACTCAGGTGCACATGAAACCCCGAATGGAAACATTTGAAAACGAAAGCGACCGAATAGAGTGATGTAAGTTGACGACAGCTGCGAGTTTGCTGCCGATTTAATTTGCAGAATTCCTTGGCGTCCAGTGTTGAGTACAAAAGTGTATTTGAAAGACAGGTGAATATTTGTTTCACTAATGGCAAGACCAACTTCTCGCGCTCAGTATTTTGTAACTGTTTCAAATCAGCACATAGTCTGACATCTTCATACAAATTTGGAAGCCTTTTGTTTTTGAGAAGTGATTTGAAAAAAAGGAACAGTGCAAATAGCAAGAAACAATGAAGCAAATAAGCCTAAAAAGGCAAAAAAGTTCGTTTAAAAAAATGTCCATCCTCCTACCAATATTTTGAATTCGGGAGTCCTTGTCTTGACATCGCTTACAGGGGTTTCCAGAAATTTCAAGGATCGATGTACGTTTTCAGACTTGGGAGAAATATTTTTGTTTTGTTTTATGAGTAAACAATCTGCAAGCTCATGCCGATCCTTTATTATCCGTTCTGTGCTAGTCTTCAGGAAAAACGAATGCTCGCCTAAAATTATTTGGAGGTACCAACTACCGCTTTTGTGCCCTCCCTACCTCCATCTACCAGTTAAAAATCTGCCTGTGGTTTCAAATAAGCAGACCTATCCCTCAATCCTCAAGCGCTTTAATTAATTTCTCCGTTAATATACGCGCAGCATAGAGTACACCGGACAACGTAAATTTCGAACATCTTTTAGGTCAAGGTTTTCCACAATAATCGGTTTTAACTAATATCACTGCCACTTGGAACTTAGTCAGGTTCGTTTTGGTACTGATGTAAGAAATAATTGCTAAATGAAATTATAAACAAGTGACCCTTATTAAGTGTACATCGTAAAAAGAGGTTTCCTTTTTTCTTTATTTTTTTGATATTTTTTTGTTATCGCGCGCTAAACAGAAGTTGAAAACGACCACACAAATTGTGCTGCGATTGACAGCACCCGCGGTTCCGTTGTTGAAAGATCTCCTTCACGAAGTTTGCTTTTGGTGTACGTCTTTCCGTAATTTACTTTCGGAGCTGCTTTGAGTAGAATATTTTTGAAAGGTGGGGTTTAGTCGTTTTGGAAAATGCTTTCACGTGGTGCGATTCTGGGAAAAAATCGTCACTAAAACGTGTTTTTTGTTGCTAAAATGCTTTCATAATTCATGTCTAGAGTCGCCGGCCCTGGGGTAGGGGGGGGGGGGGAGCAAAAGCGATAGAGCGCGTTTGCAATATATGGCGTGGGTGTACGATGGGCGACGGCGATGGGCAGAAAGCGATAGCGTGGCTGCGTTGGTCCGGCGCTTGTCCGCGCTCACTTTGATTTTTTGCGTAGGAAATGCTTTTTTTTTTGCGCGGAAAGGGGCGTTAACAGCAGATTGATGTTTAATATATATTAATAATTCTGTTTTTGTTTGCACTTTTTTAGTTGAGGTTGGGAGGGCAAACTGTGAAACAAAATACCCTCCACTCTCGTATATTGATTGCTTAGCAAAATCATATTTATAACAAAACAAACGTACGAACAATCTTATATGTCAACTAAAGACAGCAACTGCAAAGCAACAGTTATACATGAAAAATAGTGAAACACGTAGTATAATAGCTATTATAAAAGTACGTGACTATCAATATTTTTTTAAAGATTGAATTTATATAAAACACAGATATATTGAACAGAAGAGCGCGCAAAAGGACAAAAAACAGAGAAAAGAAACATGCACGACGCACAAGCTTTGACTCACAGCTGGATTCATGCACAGACGGAAGAAGAAGAGAACGTGCTGAATGTCAAGCAGCGCTGGAGCGTGTCGCAAATGACGAAACACCACTAAGTCAGATGTCTTTCCCTATAGTCCGATCTAAAAACAAGGTTTATGTTTGAAGCAATGTATTGGTGGCTAATGCAGCTCTCTCCCAAGCTATTACTGCAATGCGCTTCCGAAATTTCGCGAGTTGTCTTTTTTCGATAATGTCCAACTATTATTGTGCCTTTAAAAAATGGAGAACACGAGCAGCTATTGCAATATACGGGAAAATGACCGCCCACAGTAGATTTTTGTGAACGATCATGCTCGAGACGACGGTCATTCAGGCACCGGCCGGTTCGGCTAACATAGCTTGCACCACACGTGATTGGGATTTTGTACACAACACCAATTGAAACGACACATCAGGGTATCTGTGGCTTTTCTGTCATTTGGCTTATTTAATATTTTCCGCTATCGAGCGAACATTGGAACAGATCTGCGTCATGCTTATGGGAGCTGAAAACACTACAGGCACATCATGTATATTGGTAGTTCTTTTTCAATTATGCTATGTTTTTGGGCACATAAGGAACAGGTACCATTCCTTTCTGGTTACTCCTAGGTTTCCTTCGTTGAATCATTTTAATCTTATGTACCAAGGCCCTCACCACCTCGTTTAAAACCTGTGACGGGAACCCCAACGAATAGAGTCTCTCAACTGGAGTATTAGTACTATCCCGGAGAGCGTAAAAGCAGGACTTCGTAAGCGTAGACCAAGGTATGGACATCGCAATTCCCCTTTTTAATAACTTTGGAATGTGCTGACGTATAATGAAGTGTGCCCTTTGTTGACCTAAGCAAAAAACTCCAGCAGATATGGTTTGTGTGAAGAGATAACGAAAGGGCTATGAATTATATGTTGTAGTCCAAAGGTTTTTCAACTGTGAATTAAAGGGGTACTGACACGACAAAATCATATTTCTTTTTTTATTGTTCGAAACGATTTAAAACGATGCCTGGACATTACCTTCAAAATTCGGAACTTAGGAATTTAGTATTTGTAATGTAAATAAAAAATTTCCAAATGCGGGATTTGAAGTTCCCGCTCGATCCGCGCCGGTGCGGTGACGTCAAATATTGAGCCGTCCTGCGAATCGAGTTTCTTTCACACCTCCGCTCCGAACCCCCATTCCCACCGCGAGCCGGCGGCGTACTGGGAACAACCAGTTTCCTACGTGCATGCCGTGCCGCCTATAGCTGAGAGCAGACGACTCGACTTTTGAATTTGAAGTTTTTTAGGGCCCTTTCAGCGATCTCAAATTCGTTGAAACAGTGCGAGGTCGAAGAGAACGCGAAGTGGACTTTTGTGAGCAACGCGAGGGGCCACGTCTCGCAGGTTCTACGCGAAAGGCTGCCCCGGCGGAGTCACAACCAAAACTACGATACACCGACACAAAACCCAGTTGTTTTGATCGTTTGACGATTTCCTTTTCGAAGTCTGAGAGGTCACCTGGCTCCAAAAAAGACCACTTCGTTCGATTGCCCGACTCACCGATCATCCTCTGCTACATGCGTCAAGCACCGCTAAGTTTTCCGAGGGACGATAAAAATTTAGTTGGCGACATCACACCGGACTCCGATTTCCCGAATTTCAAAAAGAAGAGCCGTAGTGCGTTCGCAATTGCGTTAAAAAACATGTTTTACGATTGCCGTTATTAAATGTCATAGAAATGTCGCCGACAAAGCTTCTAAATGCTATGATATTTGAAGGCACAAATTAAAAGAAGCGAGGAGGTGAGGAGCGAGAAATTAAAACGTCAAAAATAAAAAGGCGCGCGCGCGTGTGGGTTTTTTTTTTTTTGCGTTGCGGTATTTTTTTGTGTGTCTACGACTACAAGTTGCATCGTTTTTTGACAATAAAAAGAACAACCTTCGGGGTGTCAGTGCCCTTTTAAGACCAAAGCCAAACCTAAAAAAATACGTTCATATCCTTATCAAAATGATCACTTTCAGCAGACTTGTTATACACAAACGAAAAATCGTCATCATATCAAAACATATTTCACACATTTAATAGGCTGAGGACACCATAAATTGCTTGATCAACATTTGGTAGAAAATACCACTAAGACAGGGGGCCACACATAATCTATACACGCACCCGTCCGATCTAAAAATGTATTATTTGGCTATCATAGAGTTCAGTGAGAATTTAAGAAGTTCCAGAAAGTCTTTCAAAGACACAACCGACTTGTTTCTGAGGCGGAGACTCCCTTGCTCTTTAATACAGGAGTTGACTGAGGCATTTTAATGTCTTGTGGGGAAGGGAACAAAAATTACTTTGATGAACAATGAATAATTGCTTTGAAGAACAAGGATTTCAACAACCACTCTTCGTTCAGCGTTGACGTTCAATATATTTTTATTTACAAAGCATTACAGGCTTCACTGGCGTCCTTTATTGAGTAGCAAGGGAAGCTCCCCTTCAAAAAATTTAGATTTTTTTTTGTCATTAAAGGACTTTCGGGAAATTATTCAACGTTATCTCAACTCTATATTCTTTGGGTGGAAAATGTTACCTTTTTACTCCGGTCAGGTCTTTTTATAGGATCATATGTGGCTTCCGTGCTTAGTGATAGTTTTTAAGCAAGTGTTGATGGAACAATTGATGGTGTCCTCAGCACACCACAAGTGTCAAAGGAGTTTCGATATGTTGAGAATCTTCGGCTCGGTATCCCAATTCTACTGAAGGGGATGATGTTGATAAGGTTGTGAATGTATTTTCCAGCTGTTACTTTGGTCTTTTGTTCACAGGTGAAAACCCTTTGGACGGAAAGCTGCAATTGATAGACCTTTAACTATCTCTTTACTCAAGCCACATCTTCTGGAGTTTCTCAGCTAGGTAAAGAAAACATTCTTCATTATCCGCCACCACATTCGAAATTTGTTAAAAGGGGGATGACGATGTTTTTCTTGGCTCTACGCTTACGAAGTCCTGCTATGACACTGCCTGCGACATTTTGTTTACTCAAGTTGAAAGACTCCCTTCGTCGGGCTTCTCGTCGCAGGTTTTAAACGAGGTGGTGGTGGCCTGGGCACGTAAGATCAAAGGGATTCAGCGAAGAAAACCTAGAAATCACCAGAAACGAATGGGAGGTGTTCCCTATACGTACAAAACATTGCATAATTGAAAAAGAGCAATCTAAAGGTACGATGTGACTGTGGTGTTCCAGCTCCCATAAGGATGGCACAAATCTGTTCTAATGTTCGCTTGATAGCGGAAAACCTTAGAGCAACTATGTGCCAGAAACGCCACAGCCACCTTATGTGTTGTGTTCAAGTGGCGCTGTGTGCAAAGTCCCACTAGCTGTGGTAGAAGGTATGTGGACCGAACCGGCCGGTGCCTGAATGACCACCTTCTTGAGCATGAGCGTTCACTAAAATCTATGGAGGACGTTCATGTTCCCGTACATTGCAACACCTGCTCGTGCTCTCCAATCCGTGAATGCAACACAATAATTGGACATTACTAAGACAAGGCGATTCGTGAAAATGTGTAAGCGAATTGTATTAATACCTCAGGGGGCCGGTGTAGTAGCCATCTATGATAGACACAGCTTTAAACGGAAACCTTGTTTTTATGGAGGGCTATGGGCTAGGACACCTTATGTTAAATGACATTGCGTCATATGTGACACGCACTGGCACTGCGTAACTTTCAGAACGTTCTCTTTTTCTTCCTTTTGTTTATAAATTCAGTTACAAGTTAGTGTTTGTGTGTCGTGCACGTTTCTTTTTTCTGTCCTTGTCTATTGTGCGCAGTTCTGTTAACTCCGTCATCATGCCCTTTCGCCCAGGTTATCACAGTTATGAAACACTTGTTCCATAGGGTGCCAAATTTAAGAAGCTCTATGTTTATTAGGATCATTAATCTAAATACTGAATGCATGCGCATGCATTAACAATTGGTAAATAATTGTCCAACTCAAATCTTGCTTTAGACAACCAATATTCAATTAAGCAAGTAGTCATGAAATATTATTCAAAGTAGAATATATTTTTAAGGCAATTTTTTAGCTGAGAGACGAACTAGCATTTTTCATTATTTCCAGAAACATCACGTTGCTCGTTAAGAACCCTGATGTTTTGTACTCTAGCACTTGAAGTTCATCATTTGCTTGTGCCTTGGGTTTTATGTAAAGTTTGTTTCAGACATTTTATCAAGTTTTGTTTTAGTTTTTTTCCAAACAAGGGGAGGAAGGGAGGTAGGGATTAAAGCTGTCATTGCAGCTTGACGAGGCCTCTACCTCCCTTTACAGTACAGCGCAAAACAGGACGTCTGAAAATGCACATGCAGAACCAAACAAATTCATAATAAACACGTGTACCAGATTTAGCACAATTGAAAAAAGAATACTAGTTACATCAAAAGGGACATTTTCACATTATGTTTCTCATTCATAAACGATATCACTCTCCACCAGGAGTTCTTTATCATTTCTATTGAAAATCGGAAAGGAACACTGAAAGTTCACCTTTTCTTCAATTTTTTTTAACAAGAAAACGTAATAATCCAATTGTTGCTTGCCATTATTGGTTCTTACTTTGGGTTTTTCCCAGATGTTTTTTCTCAGTGCGTGTTCTGAACTAACATTATTCGGGATTAGGTAGAGTTTCTTTGTTTTGATACTCTGAAGTATTTTAAAGCAATATATTTTATTAGCCTTTGGCATAGTAAATTTTTCAAACAGTGTGTCCGTAGGCAAGTCTCGCCAGTTACCCTGAAAATTGTCGAGCATGCGGTGTATTCGTTTTTGAAGGACTATTATTTTATTATAGTTCGTCATAGTTGTGTTACCCCATACCAATGCACCGTATGATAATTTTGAGTAACATAAAAAATAATATAATCTTTTTTTAACCATGGAGGTAGCAGTTTATTAATTCTATATATACATCCTATTGATTTAGATAGCTCAGAACAAAGTTTTTGTATATGCGTCGACCAGTTGAAATCTTCATTGAAACATCCGCCTAGGAATTTTTTATCTTTGACCTGCTCGAAAGGTATTCCATCAAAATTAATAAATATAGAAGTTTTGGCTTGCTTGTTAATTTAACGATGTGATATGTATTTAGTTTTTTTAGCATTACGTTGTAATTTGTTACGCTTAAGACTGTTAGCTACTTCAAATATTCGATGGCCAAAATTTGTAATGTGTCTTTAGAGCGTGCTTTAAAGAACGCGTTCGTGTCATCTGCGTAAATAATTAGTTCTGGGAAATCCTGCATGTGTGCCATATCATTTACTCAGATAAGAAATAACAAAGGGCCTAGAATGGATCCCTGCGCCACTCCGTGTAGTACTTCTAACTTATCAGAGTCTGATTTATCTAAATGCACATATTGATATCGATTCTTTAAATAACTTTCAATTTGTTTTAATGCCCCGCCACGTATACCATAATGTTGAAGCTTAACCAGTAAGATATTGTGCTGTAGTGCGTCGAAAGCCTTTGTAAAGTCTACAAAAAAACCTAATGTATAAACTTTATCTCAATATTCCAGATAATTTTGTCTTTTATGTGAATTAGGGCTTGTTCTGTAGATTGTTGCTTTTGAAATCCATACTATTAACCTCATTTGTTACATTATACTTACAAAAAGCCTCTAATCTAATAAAAATTAGATTTATAAATATTTTGGAGAAAATTGGCAAAATGGAAATCGGTCGATAGTTGTACAGACTATTTTTTCCCACCTTTAAATATTGGGCTAATTCTTGCAATTTTTAACGTGTTCGGAAATATTTCTGTTTGTAGCACTCTATTGGTTATGTTTGACAGAATGTGACTGAGTGATTGTGAGACACGTTTCACTGGAACCGATTTAAAACCGTCAATACCGGCGGCAACGTTATTTTTTAATGTTTTAATCAGCATTTTAATTTTGATCGGCGTAGTTGGCTTAAACATTATACAACTCAGCAAAGGCCTTGTTCCGTCAACAACGAAATCGCCCGCGTAATTTTCTTCACTTTCACCCACACTGACAAAATGTGCATTAAAAATATTTGCAGGATCTTTTCCTTCAAACTTCTTATTATCGAAAATAATTTCATGTATACACGCGAAAGAAGATTTCCTATTTGTGGTACCATTCTCTGCGTTCTATATATTTATTGACTCGTTTCTTATATTGTGGAACATATTCTGATGATACTCACGTTTTGCTTTTTTTATATCGTGTTTTAATTTATTTATTTATTTTTTAAACCGAACCAGCAGGTGCTGGTCACGTGTTTTGACGAAGTCATGGTACATTTTTTTTTGCCTTTACTCTTTTATAAAGACATTCCGTTATCCATGGCTTCCTCACTTTCTGATTTTTATTTTGGATTTTTTAAGGGGGAATGCATTTTCATAGCATATTTTAAAGATCTTCGAGAAGTGATTATATGCCACATCAGGACTCGCTTCTTCATAAACGCTGCTCCAGTCGGCATTGTCAATCAAGGCAGAAAAGTCGTAGAGAGTTTGTTCATTTATTTTGCGGTAAGAAAATGTATTTTGTTTGTTGATTTTTTTTTGACGAGGAAGTTAGAAGCAATATAGGAAGGTGGTCATTAATATCACAGGAAGAAAACCCAGAACTGAAGTCAGTGTCGTGTATGTTCGTTATGTTGTTCTCGTATGATGTTTTTAATGGATTCCTATGATTGTTGTGGTCATTTTACGTTCTTATCGCAACTTTTAACACTAAAAGTGTTTTTTTTTTTAAATAAAAGTTGTAGTCGATCCAGAGACTAACAAGGAATAATAAAGATCAAATTGCCTTATATTACAATAGATCGTTGAAATCATGTTCATATTGGGTGACTTGAGCCAACAGGGAAGATTTTTTTTTAGTTTAAATAAGATAACGATATATCAAGATAATTTAGAATATACAGGATTAATGTGATTTGCCCACCTTAGAGCCTCTTCATACCAGACACCCAAAATATTTTAGAAAGGCAACTCCTTCCAATTCTAAATATTAACCTTTTTCCTGAATAAACTACCTAGAGGCTAATGCGCAGAATTAAATACAATATACAGGGTGTTTTTATGAGCTTTACAGTTTTGTTTACAAAAGGCATGTAAGCTGCACTCGCGCGGTTTGTGCAGGCGAGTAATGCGACCAAGGTTACATAGTTTAGGGGGCTAATCCTATAAACCTGGCGGCTAAATAAGTAAAATAGATATATGGTTCCAATCAAATACTTGCAGAGCGTCGTCGAAAACCAAAAAATCAGTAGTATTTGAAAGACTTTCAGCGCGTGAGAAGCGTAGTAGTGTGCTGAAAGTACTACTCGTGCAACATGTGCAACTCTGGAGCTGTAATAAAAGACGGAAAAATCTTGCGGGCGCGTTATTGCACAGGTACCGTTGCCCCTGCTACAGGAGTGATACCTTTAGCGCACTACTGTGCTGCTCACGCGCTCCAAGTCTCTCTAATTATTACTCATTCAGTGGTTTTCGATGTCGCTCAGCAAGTTTCCTATTAAAACCACATGACTATTATAGCTAATTAAAAAGTTAATTAACACATTTTACTTAATTAGCCGACTGATTGTTACGACTAGTTCCCTATACTTTACCATCCTGGACTTATAACTCACCTGCATAAGCCGCATAAGTGTAGCTTGCAAGGCTTTAAAAAATATGTAAAGCTTATAGTATTCCGTTTTGTTAATGTTCAGGTATGTATGGTCGACGTCTGTGCAGAGTGCTGTTCATGAAGTCACATGTTAAAGAGGATTTCTTTATGCTAATAATTTTATTTGTTAAAACACATTGGTACCGTTTGCATACAGTGTAATGTAAAGAGCGTCAGATATGCATCTACCTTGTCATCGATACATAATAAAACCTAAGGGCCTAAAACTAGACCTTTGAGGTACGCCACACTTTATTTGTCTTGACTCTGATTCAAAGCCATTTAATTTTACTTATTTTATTATATCACAGAGATAAATGCATATACCTTTCATCTCAGTAGTTGCGTGATCGGCGGATAAAGGGTGTTGACGCACTCTCGCCATTCATTTGCTTAAATTTGTTTTACAAATGGGTTATTTGAAGCCTACAATCGTTGACACAGTTGATTTGAGCCACATTGAAGACTACGAAGTGGTTTGAAACCTCAGTTACGTACTTTTTATGAAGACATTTTATGTATTGCCATCGCATTAAAAAATTGAAATGATTATTTACTCTAATTGCAGCCGCCGGCTCCTAAGAGAGTGCGTATGGGCCCTTGGAGATTCGGCCACGAAGTGTTTTTGTGCCGCCGAGCACATAAAGCAAAAGCTGAATTTTTCAAACCCAGTGATCAGTCCTGGGTTCGACCCTTGCCTTTTTTTAATTTAAGTTTGAATAAATATTGTACCGGCATTAGATTGTGGAATTTATATAGCGCGAGGTTAGTTAAGCACCCCAAAATATTAATGTGAATCATGGAGACTTAACAACACAACCGTACTGGCAGTGCACAGCCGTATTTGAAAGATGTACCCTCCTTTTGCTGCCTCGGAATTCAACATACAATGTAATCTCTTCCAGCGTTACAAGATATACATTTTCGACACGTGTCAGTCAGACACTGCGTCCGGTAGTTTGCCCTAGGATCTAACTTTTGATTGTTAAGTCAAAGCAAAGCGAATTAAATGTACAACTCACGGTCAATCAGTAATTCGTTTCAGTCAACATTGAGCTCGCCCTGAATAAAACGTTTGATGAAAAAAAGTTTTATTGATAAACATATTCAACTGGGGATCCTGCAGAAACCACTGGCACAGGTGTTAGGGCACTTGTAATGGCTTTTGTTGTCATTTTTTCGAAGGCTTCGGTTTTCGCATCATTCGTTTTATTTCGGCAAGTCAATTAAATTTGTAATGTCTAAGTGCCACAATATTCAAGAGTGTATGGATTTCAGAAACGAAGGACCGAGGAATGATTCAGTCAGGTATTACTATATTTACTCGAGTAATAGCTACACTGTTTATGAAAAAAAACCTGAGGGTTCGCTTTTCCGCGGAGCATGCGGTTTTCCAATCACCGCGATTGGCAGCATGATTCCAGAGGTCTTGAGGACAGAGATAACGTTTTCGCGCGAAGATAGCATCTGTGAAGATTGCATTTGTACGGTGAATCGTGTTCTCGGTATAGTTATTCCCTATGTAATTTATGCGCAACGCGATGATTGGCTGTATATGTGTTCTGCGGGAAAGCTGACGCAAGGGCCTTGTTCATAAATAGTGCGACTGTTACTCGAGTAAATGTGGTAATTGACAGACGCGCAACCAAAACCTCAGCCTTCTGCGCTTTTAGCCTCCGTTAAATTTCGTGCAACATGAACGGAAATTTGAGCCGCCAACTGGCGATTCCTGAGCCCACAAGTTGCTTTGGAGCTGCCAAGAAGGCAGCATTTTAATTAAATTGAATGAGCGATTCGATGTGAAATCCCAATACCGTCCCAGCGATACCTACGTCACCTTATTGAAACCTAATGCATTTTTATGTATCGTGCATCTATGTTCAGAAACCATCGCCAATGCCTGCTCGGAGAGTGGAGCACATTCTATAAAACTATCTATATGGATGGCGTCGCATGAATACCAGAGTACTCAAGCGACCTCATGACGACATGTGAAAAAAATATGTCACACGAAAACGTGACGTCTTGTGACATCGTGATGTCTAGATGGCACATGACACGTTGAGGTCACGTGACAACCTGATGGCACATTGCGTCCTTACGTGCCTATGTGATGCCACGGTACCACGTGACGACGTAGACGACGGACACCATCAGTCATCATTTTGTTTGGGGGAAGAGCTCGTAACACTACCGCTGTAAAACAGGATACTTCATTCGTAGCCTTCAAAAAAGCGTGCCTGTGTCTAGGGCGACGGTCTTCCCTGGCGTTTACCGTCACTTAAAACGGGCTGGGCGCGTATGCCAGCCATTTAAGTCTCCTTCCCCGTCTGCCGTTAAACGCATAGGCAGGCAACGTATCAATTCCTTCGCGGTCTCGTGAATCGCCACAGAACGTTTTACCTCAAACACTCTGGCCTACTCTTCCTCCGCTTTTTTTGCAGGAGGCGCTGAGAAAGTTTAGCCAATTTAGCGCTGAGCCAGGAATGTGATGTTGGCTAAACGCCTACTTTCCCTTAGAGCAATATTGACCTAGCCCGTGCTTCCTCTTGCGCCATTAACCTACGCATGGACGAACACAATTCTGCCCGTGTTAAAGAATGACTATATTTAGGGTGTGCTGGCCTGGCTTTTCGCCGTGTCCTGTGTTCAAAGCCCACACACACCAATAAGCCAAAATTGCGACCGATGACAGCCGTTCATAAACGTCTTCTGTACCACGCCTTACCACTGCGTGCACTTTCTTTAAAGGAGTCATGAAACGTTTTTCCAATATTTTCTTGTTTAGCTTTCCTCCTTAACTCATAAATCGCGCATTCTACCGAACAGTTCAAGAAGACGGAAAGGGGGAGTCCCCTCTTGCTCGGACTCTCGTTTGTGTAATCCGGACACATCCAATCTCCCCCTAGAAGATTAGCCCGTCGCTCAAAATTCAGACAAAAGTTGCTTTCCCAACCCCGTTCACCCTGAAGCTGACAGTGCTATGAAAGTTACGTGCTCCTTAGGCCAGCCACACCTTTGCCACGTGATCACGCTCTCTCGCGCATGCCCACGCGCAGAGAATGAGGTCAGGTGATGAAAGTGGGTTGCTGATTGGTCCGGCAAGCGCGTAGCTTCCACCACAACGTCAGCTTAGGGATGAAGGGAATAAGTGAGGTCCGGTGTCGTGTGACGTTCGTTTTGGCCCGGTGACGCGCTGCGGGGCCCGGGATGTATCACAGTGAAAAGGCAGAGAACTTACGAAGGGAAGGATTTACGAAATAGTCCGCTGTGTTTTTCAAATTTTTGTACTGAAAGTCAGTCTTTTGACTTTCTACCTTTTTTTCTTTTACCCCACTGAACGATGTGCTATTAAAAAAATCCCAATATAAATTGATTCATTCCAGCCGAAAATTCGTTTCATAGGCCGTTTAAAGGGATACCAAACCGAAATTTGGATTTCACAAAATAAGGCCTCAGAAGCGTTGAACGGGACCCTACGAAAGCGTTGAACGGGACCCTACGAACTTCAAATCCTCAGTCATGCATCGATATCTCAAACGGATGGCAGTAGTTTTGGAAAAGAATGGCGCTATCAAGCGAGGACTCTTACGTCACGATCCTCCTGGGAAAGAAATGAGGGGAAGCAGCCTCGCGTCTCTCCTTCTCGCTTTGGTTCACCAGCTGGACGGGACGACGCGAGGAGGAGAGGGAATGAGAACCATGACGTCACATATCTCGTCGGCCATTTTCAGTCGCGCATTTCTTTTCCGCAAATACGGGCATCCGTTAGAGATATTGCTACACGAGTGGTGTTTTTGGCTTCTGTAGCGTCCTGCCTGTCGCTGCAGCCTTGTTTCTTGAGCTCAATATTTCGCTTCAGTATTTTTTTAATGGCCACAAGAAGCTACGTCGGGGTTGAAATTACATGATCGGCATCCCTTGCGAAAGGCCAGATTTATGTTTTTTCGTGTTTTGTCTTTTTAAATCAAAAGGGATATTCTGGAGAAGTGTGGTCCTCACTTATGGGGCAAATGGCTAGATGACTTGAAGTTAAGGATGCGAGGATTGTTAAAGAAAAGTAGCTAGTTTCAAATTTAGGTGTGGTCTATAATATTGCTATTGTAGAAGGCAGAAGGCAATATATTTCAAGCGGATACACTTGATGCAGCCTCATGTCCCGGATGTCATTTCTCAGGCGATCCAACAGACCCGCTCACCCGCAATTAAGGGAATGCGCTTTCGGGTGTGCCGCAAGGTGCAACGTCATGATCTTTAGCGGTTGAGCAAGAAAGAACACTGTCAGCGTGCCACTGGAAGAGGTTTTTTTCCGCTAGATTGCATATTTCAGACAAAAAGGAAGTTAGGTCCAATAGTTCCGAATGAAAAAAAAAAAATATAGGAATTTTGTTGTGCGTTATTTTTGGACATACATTTAATTATTTCAGTCGCTTTACATCTTATTTAATTTTTCATGATCATAACTGTTAGTTAACGTTTTGCAGCTCTTTTCTATCTCAATCCTGGTTGACTGTCGTACAGTGCATTATTGAGTGCATTTATTCGAATGCATGTGCACGTTCGAACTACATTTTCAGCGCGCCAAACACTGCAGTTTTACTGCGACATAGTTTCCATTGCGAAAAAGCTCCAAAATGTGGAACGGAATCATATAACTAAGGTCTGTTTCTTAATGTATGAACACGTCATCTAGCGCCAATGAAAGTATAATTTTTGGCAATATTTATCGTTATTTTTTTATTTTCGTATTCACTACTCAAAGGAAACGTACGCAAAATAATAACGGTAAAAACCCGACGTTTTGTGGTGTTTCGCAGCAGGCTGCGTCGATATGCAATCGCACTTCCAAGTTAATTTTATAGGGGTCATAACCCGCCCACTAAAGTTAAACAACGTTTCTACACAATTTGGAAAACAAAAGATCGGTAGTGACATTCGAAAAGGAGACAAACACAAAACGTCCAAAACTCTTGTACGCTCCCTCTGCCCTCGGTCGTAGCGTAACGAGTCCGTGCTGCGTCCTTCTGCATAGCCAAACGTTGTTCCTTTCTTCCTGCGTTTTTCAATGGCACGATGAAGAGGTGCGGCTCCGTGGGCCGCCGGGTCCCTCCAGCAAATGCCTCTATAGTCTTTTTTTTAATGGGTTTTGAGCACGATTCGATTACTTTCAGTAAGAATATGCTTTCTATCGGGTGTTTCAAATAGCAGCCAGGATCTTTAAATCGACCGCAAACTTCGGTTTCTGAACCTATCGCGCTACAAGTTTGCGCAGCGTTGCCCACAAGTGGTACATTTTTTGTATACAATTTGCAAAGAGTGAACTTACCTGAGGAAAAAGTAATAAAAGAAAAAGGCTTACCTCATATGCAAACGCAGCAAAGTCACCCGTCTTCAAACAATATGATGCACTATTGATCGAAGGAAGACCAATGACTTCGCTGGCTTTCCTTGGGAGCTAAGGCTTTTTCTTTCGTTGCAACTTATTTTTGCAAATTTTATAGGAAGAAGGCACCACCTGTGGGCAACGCTGCACAAAATCATAGCGCGAAAGGTTAAGAAACCGGAATTTGCGGTCGATATAAAGACCCTGGCCGCTACTTGAGAAACCCGGCAGTATAGACACCTTTCAAAAGAGTAGTTTTTGTTTGTAGCTGCTGAATCTCTGCGGAATTTCGGATACAATCGGGAGCTTTTTTTTTTTTTTTGTCATTCGACCATAGCCTTTTTTATACTGAAAACGCCTGGCAAATGGCCACGAAACGCGGCCGCCGAAATTGAAAAGGAAGAACGGCAGACAACGGATGAGATGAGAGCCACGTGTCGGGCACCCCGCTGCAGCGAAATGGCGGAACACACTTCTCTCGAGCGATGAAATATCCACTCCTTCTCCTCGCGTTCCTCGCGCTACCGTTTCTTTTTTCGTCGGGTTTCAAAACCATATTTCAGGTCCTCGCCGCTGCAAAAGCTGTGCGCTGATGACCAGGTTCCCCGAGAAATACTCTGCTACCAGATCCTAGCGCGTCAAATCTGCGTCCGTGCACTCTCTGGCTCCGTCGTCAAGCTACAAGGCTTTGTGAGTACGGAGGAGGCTATGGTTCGACTGAGAATCATCTGCACAAGCCCTCGTGCAGCGGTAACGAAGGTCTAAGCTCCCAGTTTGTACTACTTTCGTGTTCTGCGGTGTCGGTTGGTAAAAGAAAGATGTGGAAGGGGTCGCTATATCCGAGCGCTGCCGAGACGCTGTTTTTGGTTTAGGTAATTCTTATGTCGCTTTAATGCGCAGTCACGCGTCTTTCCTTCCTATCTTTTCGTCAGGAAATGTGCGTTTTGTTCAAAAGTAAAAATACATCAGTACCACGGCAGGTCGTGACCACACATCTTCCCTTGGACCCAAAGGTAGGAATTTCTAGTCGTGTGATCCTACGCTGCCAGCTGCGCCCCGAAGTAGAAATGTCAACGGCTGGTAAAATAGACAAGGTGCCGTGACCGCGGATTGAGTCAAGTTGTTGGAAAATACACCTGTGTCGTCGGCTTGGAGACGCGGGGAAGAGGGGTGGGGGATCCGGCCGCAAGTTGGATAGGCATTAAAAGCGACCATTGGTTATCCAAGAGCGTACACTATACTGCAATATGAAAGGCCCACTGGGAGCGCGTGGCCTTGGCGGTGGCTGGTGGGGGCGGTGCGCGCTCTTCGGGAAATACCAGTTTGTACCAAGGGCAGGACTCACTCAAGGCATGTTTGTGTGTGGGGGAGGGGGGAGGGGGAGGAGGGAGGGGGAGGGGGGGGAGCTCAGCCAGGGCTTTTGGTTTCGGTTACGGGGCGAAGAGCAGTTGGTCAGCGCCGTGCCAGAGTTGTTCTAGTGACGTCACAATAGCTGCCTGCCCCTTAAAGCCCGATATCCGTGACATCCTTCTCATGACCGAATGTGCTTTATAACACACTTTGTGTTTTAAGTAGAGGACTCGGGTATAAGAGTAATATTTGTTTATTTGACAGATCCTGTTCTGACTTTGATGATGTGGATATTGTTAGAATAAGAAGACGGAAGAAAAGAGATTGAGATGACGTGAAGAGGGGCACGGGACAGTTATTGCGGAACAGCCAGTGACCTGCAGAAAGGACTGGGCACTTGGGACAGGCCCCAAATAAGGACTGGGCTGCTAGGTCACAGGCAAGAACCAACACCGGCTTCAATACACTTGAACAAAGCCGATTCTTTGTAGCAAGTTACAGGAAAGTCCAACCCTCGCTCGGTTCCACACCAAAAGTCAAGCGAAAACGCCCGAACCCCGACGCTCCACCGTGATTCATCTCTGATACTCACATCCCCGCGACGTAACCTTAAAGTCGCCTTGGAGACACCAGCACTGCTAGAGGTCTAAATCTCCAAACTTATCCGGACTTCGTAAATATGACGATTTCTTGTTTGTGTTTTTGTTTGGCATTTATTTACTTTTTTGGTTATAATACATATTACCGAATTACTAGGTCTCGTGTCTGGGTTTTATTTACATCATCCCTCGAGTTTCCAACAGTATAATTACAGTGGCGTCCGCGACAGAGTGAGATGTGTAAAATTTCCGTAGTTTGTTCAGTTGGAATATTTATTTGAAACTCTAAGTGAGAGAGAAAGAAAGTGGTGGTTGCCTCAAAATAAATTAATATCAATATATTTTTCTAGTGTTGTTCAACATGACATTTTTACACGGCGAATCTGTCGAGCTGAGTGAGGTGAAGATTCTTGTTGAGCCGCTAGGGCTGGACAGGGGATCATTTCGGGATCGATTTGAAAAGCAACTCCAGTCCATCTGGGATTTTTGCGAAAGCGCGAATTAGAGCGAGTGGTAAGACCGCGAATTCGAATTTAAATATAAAAAAAATGGAGAGGAGACCTCGGGAGATGGGGCTTCAGGTTGAAGCAAGGTTATTTATAAAGTAGAAATAGAAAGTTAAAATGTCGCAGCAACGTCATAATTCTAGGCTTGATGCTATTGCATGTAATCGTGGAAAAGTATTTTGGAAACCACGATCGAAGCCAAACTGACTGCTGACATTTTAGCCGAAGAAAGCGGGACAGAAGGCTTCTCGTTTGATTACGCAGCAGAAGCGAGCGACACGCATTGAAACCTGGGAAAGGTTTTTGCCACGTTTTAGAATTCGCTCAGAAGACGGTAATTTTCGGCGCGGAGGAAGCCACAAGATGCTGTGTAGGAGCGTTGGCAGAGCTTGCTAAAGCACGGAAGTTAGCAAAAAAATAAGGTAAGGAAGGCTAAGGCCTCGGACAATCCAACGGTGGATCAAGAAAAGTGATTCAGATTCAAATACATCACAATGACGACATAAATAGTTCCACCTTAAAAACATTACTTTGTAGCATGCTCGAGCTACACGCGCCTTATTATTATTGTGGAGAATGATTCATGTTAAAACGTAATTTTTTATACCCCTTTGGGTATGAATTATCAAATGGCGTCTAATAAGCTTCAATAAATCCGTTTTACGCGAAGTATAAATCCAGGGCATAATCCTTATATTACATTTCCGCTAAAGGAAATTCGTTTTATGACGTCATTCTTTCATCTAGCCTGTTAAAACTCGCCAAGACACTTAAGACTGCTTACATGTAGGAATGTGAAAGCATTCCTACACGCATCGCATTATTACAAGTAGTGCGCCACGTCTTCTTTTCGCACAAGGCGCTCCGGCGGTGACATCACGCTCCCCCACTGCGCAGGCGCGGCGAACCCCGCCGGCTTCACGACAGCTTCCCTGACGAAGCATCTGCGTTGCTCTGCTTTTCCTTGTGTTTTATTCTGAGGCGAATCCGCTTTGAGCTTGAGCGCCCAGCCGGCTGCACGGCTTCTGTGACGATGCATCTGCGTTGCTGGGCTTTTCTTTGTGTTTTACTACTGAGGTGAGTCCATTTTCACCTTGAGTGGCGCGAGCTTGATGAATTATTTTTATGGCCACCTTTCGGGCACAACGCCGACGCCGCCTTTTCGCGTAATGAGACAAGTGAGGCTTTCGTCCTAATATATGTATATGACAAAGGATAACGGAAAAGCGATGCGTTCTTAGTGCCGTAATCTATTGAACAACGGAGAAGCGGCTTCAAATGTAAAACTCTAAGTACTAAAAAGTGGAGTAAAGAGAAATAGTCACCGAATAAATTTGTGTAGATCTTGAGCTTTTTCAGAATTCCGTAATTTATTGTATAGGTGCCAGTATACCTGCCAGGTGAGCTCTTAAAGCGAGATGAAACAGAACTTCGAAATACCAGCGCAGTTCTTTTCGCCGTAGCGAGAGATGATTTTCCACATCAATATCCGCCAGAGATTGCAAATATAAATTCCCGAGGTAATTAATTATCCGTGCGCATCACAAATATTGATGTCAGAAAATAAGGCATTCAAGTTGTTTCAGGCAACACGATTAGGAATTAGTTCATTGCCGTCTTGCTGTTCTACATGCGTGTGATCATAAATTTCAAAAAAAAAAAAAAGTCTGATCATTCAGTAGGCAAAGTTTGATGGCTGATATTGGCGTCTTTTGCAGTTGCTTGCATATACATAGATATATTATGTTGTGCATTAAATTGTAAGCGTAATTTTCTCGAGGCTCCTGGACGTCTACTGCGGACTACCACTACATGCTGTTGTTGCTGCTACCTTTGCCTCATTTCGTGGCAGATGTCCTTAATTCTGTTGTCTGCAGGTAAGAGTAGTCGAATATTTTCTTTTGATTTTATTCTTTCCATTTGAAAACTTCAAAGGGGAAACTTGTTTCCTTTACTACGTGCGTGTGCTGGTCGCGCATTATTGAAAACAAAATTGAGGGTATAACTAAGACTAAATTAAATGGCGTAAAAAATATGGCGCTTCTGTTTTTTTTTTGTGTGTTCCTTCTTTTTCTTTGTGTTTGTGCGCTGTTTTCACAATATCTATATAAAAATAAATCAATTTTAATCTAACAAAAGACTCCAGCAAACAGGGTTTTTTTGTTTAATTGGATAAGTTGGCTAACACACGTAGGGTACACTACAATACGCATTTTTACTGTCTCCTTTTGTGTCTTTTAGTTATTATTTCGTGAATGTCTTCCTAACTGTAACGCTGTTTTCACGTTCAGCTTGCTGGTGTTTCACAGAAAATATGATCGTCATCGAATATTCTTGGAGTTTTCACGAGTCCCTTTGATTGTCTTGTTATCGGTGTATTTGCAAGTAGTAAGGGAATTGCATAGAATGTTAATATGCGTATAAAATGTTTTGTTTACCCCCACTGCGCGTGTCCTTTTCAGTTTCGTGACAAGGCCTGCCAAGATATCTATCTGCTTGAGTAATTTTTGGCGTCTACTTTCGCCTGCAACACTTGAGATGATCAAATACTGGAGTCTACGGTGGAAGCACAGTAAATAATGACACTGAAAACATCTAGACGTAATAAATACAGTCCGATATGCTAAAACATCATGCTCACTGTCACAGATCAGATAATGTTATTTTAGGTTTAAACGTATTCGCCACGTCATTCGCCTAACTCGCTCCTAAATTGCAGTGATTTAACGACGGCCTTTGGCTGTACAATATAACATCTTGGAGGAGGCAAGTTGGTTTACAAGAATACTAAAAACATTTTAATAGATCTCGCACTCCTTAGTGCTTTATGCTAATTCACTTGGAGAATTGGTGGTTAAACGTTTCATCCACGTTTCAAGAAGTGGTGTTAAAGTGGCCCTTGTTAATTCTTTTTGAGAACCTGAGGTTTTTTGGGACGTCAAGGACTGGAGCACCACCTAGCGGCGTGTGCAATAAAAATGGTCTATTGTGCAGTGGTAAATCGTTTCACGTGATAGCCGAGCTTCGCTGTTCAACAACCTTCACAGCGTGGAACATTTATTTTTAAATGCTCTGCGCCTGGCTCGTAAAAAGCCAAAACACGGCATGTGCATGCTGGTTGTCGTACATAAAAAGTCACTTTACAATACCATAAACATATGGTTAAGTATGTAAAGGTTTTAGTTTCGGGCATCAAAAATGGTTTCATTAAAACTTAAGCAATCCCTCATATAAACATATACTAAAAGCACACCTGCAATTTTTAATATTGCAGAATATATATTTTTTTTTAATTTCAAGTTCATATTTATTATTTATTTGTAATAAACATGCGTCAAATTCTATTAAGCTCGCCACGCATTTAAAGTAAAATTTGCGAACACTAGGAATATTGCAATAAGTTATGACGGATTTCTAAACAGCCCATGAATGTAAATGGGTTGCCACTCATGCACTAGTAATTTCACATAATTTTGCGTAGCTTTTTATCTCATGAATCGCAACAAGTCCGACGCAGAATATTAAGCATATATTAACGCCCAATGACTTGAGATAAACTTTATTTGTCTCTAACGTTCTTTGACTTTACACATCAACCCCCCCCCCCTCCCCCTTCCACACACGCACACAAAAATACATTGTCCTCTTTAAATGATGTCTCAAAGAAGAACAGTTAGACTGGTAATGCCCTGAATGTCGATTCGAAATATAGAAACAGCGCTCAACTCGGTTTTCAAGTCGCTGACTGGTCTAAATGAAAAAAAGAGCAGTTTACCGAATTACATGCCACGTGACATCTCAACTATTTTTTAATAATAATAGCTCGAATACCGAAATGGCGTCACATACTGGGATTTGTCTGACAACGGATAAACATTTTGCGACCACAATACTTAATTGCACTTCCCGACAATATTTATTTTAAGGCGTTGCTGATGTTATTTTTTTTATTTAAAGATATTTCGTTCAGTTAAAGGCAACGCAAGATATTCACGACACATCTCATTATATAAATTCCTGTAATTTGATGTCGGGCGGCACACACCTTCCACAGTTGCAGACTTGGTAGGTTAATATGTACGCCTAGTGTATGTATCACTCCCGTCCTCTTTTGCTTTCTATCTCACTTAGTTATACAGGCTATTACGCGTATCTGTTCTGCCGTGTAACATCAAATTGCTCGCTCTTTCTGTCGTATAACATCAAATACAACAAAGTGGACACTTCGTATAGGTCACTGCTCTCAAACATTGCAATACAAGGTAGCTTATTTTTAGGGCTGGGCAATTGATCGATTAACCTACCGATTAATCGATTAATGCTTTAATCGCGATTAATTTGTTTAACCGGTTAATCGGTAAAATTTTTACGAACCGAAATTAAATAAAAATGAAATGCTTTCACCATGCAGACATGGACGAGCACACCTATATGAAGTGAAAAATGTAAGTGAAGTATTAACTTAAGGTAAACTGTAAGGGGGAGATTTGTAACTTCAGACATGTGCAGAAGGCTACACATGTCCCACCTACTTCAACGCCGTGCGAGTGTCCGTTTAGCGCAGCAGAGACTACTGTGAGCAATCAAAGGAGGTCGCCCTTCTCGGAGAATATCAATGAACATTTTTGCCTCATGGAGCTGAAGTAATAATGTGTGAGTGCGAGTGTTTTTTAACTGTTCTCAACTGTATATCAAAGCTGGTTCATAGTTAAAATTATTGCGTCGTTTAACACATATTCAGCGAAAGAAAATATAGATGCAATTTTTATTTTTAATCAATAGTATTATTATGCATAGAAATGAACGAGACCGATTAATCGATTAATTAATCGATTAAAGGGTGGCGATTAATCGGGTTAAAATTTTAATCGACGCCCAGCCCTACTTATTTTGCGTTCCAAGATATGCAAAAAAGCGCCGCAGTCTTTCTTGTATTGCGGAGAATTTTTTGCTTTTGTAAAAAAGCAAAAAACAAAACTAGTTCTCCCATATCATCGGGTTTCGAAAATTTGTATTATAAATTAGGAGAAACACATCAGGCAAATAGGGAATAAATATCACCCTAAATATTTGATTAAACTCATAATTAAAGAAAAAAGATCGATTTGGGTTTCGCAGAGTTAAACCACTTTTTAAATTAAAGCTTATAATGTTGTTTTTTGTCTTTTTTCTTATTATTATAGAATATATGAGCATCTTGTTTATACAAGGAAAATTTGAAAAAAAGCAAAACATTGCGACAGATATAGATCACAGTCAATTTTGATTGTCATAAATAAAATGATTTTAAATTACCATTTGATGCCGTGCAAATATATTATAATCATTTATTCACTGATTCCGGAACAAATCAGCGAAATGTCTTATGCGTGCGCAGAAGTCAGTATGCACAGAAACATATGCATATTCATATCTTACACACACACACACACACACGAGAAAGCACAAATGTCTAAAATTCGACTCAAACTACGAGCCCAGATATAACGGCATACCGTCGCCCTCCTCCTAAATAATAAACAGGAAAATTGAAACCCCCGCACTCACGTTTGTACAAACACTCTCGAAAACAGGGTAACGCGCACACACGCACCAATCATCTAATAAAAGTATACTGGTGTCTCCAATTTCTTTTCGCTGTCATTTTGCCTGCCTCGCATTTGAAATCATCGATACGAAGAACCGAGCTCTAAAACCAATCAGAAGTGCCGATGAAACTTATGCATCTACATATCGGTCCTCATACACTGCTCGTCCCACCCCCGCCAGGTTCTTCAAGGGGGACTGACCAGCCTCCCCACTCTCACTTCTTTGCACCTCCATGGGCACCGCCGCAGGCGGAGGTGGTAATTCAGAATCAATCCTGGAACACGTGAATCTGTCATTATGCTCGCCTCACGTCCGAATACAGAGAGAAGAACGCTATTTTTATTTGTCTCCGTGTCGATGTGACAGAGCGCGAGAAAGACAATTGTCGCCGGCCGTGGTTCGACTAGAACATAAGGGGTATGATGCGCAGTGAGGAGCGGGAATTCACCGTTGATCGTTATGCGGGCGCTGAGAGAGCGACACACGTAGCATCGAATGTGACTCAAAGCGTGTGTGCAGTCGTTGCCGGCCGCCGACAAAACGATCCCGCACCGATTACGAGTACTCTTTACACGCTAATTGAGGTATTAGGCTCTACATGACGAAACGAATGTGTTTATATTTTTCCGCTTACCCGCTCGCTTTTCTCACTTAGCTTTCTAAGTTTCTAACATAAGTTTAAGGACAACCACAAGTGAACGCCCTAATGTATTAGTTTTATAGAGATGCTATTGATTTTAAACTGTCATGTACATATAACTTGAATAGTACTAGACTTGGAAATAGCGTATTTGAAGGGGAGTACCCAGGTAGCACCGAGTTCTGGGCCAAGACTTGGCTTGCGTCTGGAAGTTTAGGGCATTGAAAAGCCCGAAGCAGCCAAAGTAGAGCCAAACCTGACCTCCCTTTGCAACAGTCTGGGTATTTTGGCCCTAATTCGCCAAACAAGTGCCAAACTTAGGCATCACTGCCTGGTAGTTCGGCTGTCATCTGGCATCTTTGGGCCTAAATCGCCTAACAAATGCCAGATTTAGGCTTACTGCCCGATAGTTTGGCAGATCTTTGGCATTTTTGGGCCAAAATTGCCAAACTAATGCCAAAGTTAGGCTTCACTTTTTGATAGTTTGGCTGTCATATGGCACATTCGGGCCAAAATCGCCACAGATGTGCCAGAGTTAGGCTTACTACCTTATAGTTCGGTTGACATCTGGCATCTTTGGGCCCAAGTCGCCAAACGAATGCCCAAGTTAGGCTTCGCTTCCCGAAAGTTCGGCTGTCATCTGGCAGCTACGGGCCAAAGTCGCCAAACAAGTGCCAAAGTTAGGCTTCGCTTCCCGATAGTTCGGCCGTCATCTGGCAGCTGCGGGCCAAAGTCGCCAAACAAGTGCCAAAGTTAGGCTTCGCATCCTGATAGTTCGACTGTCTTCTGGCAGCTACGGGCAAAGCTGCCAAACAAGTGCCAGAACTAGGCTTACTGCCTTGGAGTTCAGCTGATGAGGTATTTGAAATACGCGGGTGGTCTTCATCTTAAATAAATAGAAATCAAATTTTATTCGGCTGGCCACTTTATCTTATTTTGGGTGTCTCTTCCTTTCTCCAGTCCAAAAGTTGGCTGAATGTTTTGACGCGGCTGGACCAGGCTTTGCAAAGGCAAATTGTGTCGGATGTTTTACTCGCGCGTAGGTACACACGCCAATATCGGGACGCGCCGTGAGACTGGTTCGACATTAAGGCGCGTTCACACCGGCGATGCGATCTAGTCGCGCGATAACTTTCATCGCAAAAGCGACCATCGCGGGCAAAAAGCGACGAGATTTGAGCAGTCGCTTGCTGACCCGACTTTTTGCGATGCGATCTAGTCGCGGAGAGGCTGAGCCAATCAACGGCGTTCGGAGCGAGAGTTTTTGAGAAGCGACTCGCCAACGAAGGTGTTGGACTCGCTCATCGCGCACACCAGATTGACCATCTAATTACTTTTTTTTTTTGGCGATGCGACTTAGTCAGATCGCGCGACTGCTTACATCCCCGGTGTGAATCCGCCTTTACAGAAAGTGCTGCCATAGAGCTAGCACTGTGCGAGACCGATGTGCGCACGTCTCCACAACAGATATCATTATTAGGCGGCACATTGCAAAAGCGAGCGTGGCTCTGTGAGTGTCTTGCATTGTGATTGAGCACTGTCAAATCCTAGCGATAACAAAGAGCGTAAACGACCGGGGCTCCGTGGCGCGGCTCCCGCATCACACTTGGGGAATGAATACGAAATCCCGGAACTTGTACTATTTTAGCGTGTTGGTACTTTTTAAACATTTAGAAAGTGGAGACACAAAAGGGACGATACAGACAGCACAATCTTTCAACTTCAACAACATTTATTTTCGGCTTCAAGCTCAAAGCCCGCCCGCTCCGTGGGAGTACCGGAAAGGGAAATCTTGGGGGAAGGAGAGGAAGCGGAGGAAGTGTACGCGATCCCCCTGTCCTGCGGGGCCAGGTACATCGGGCAAACGGGGCGATGCCTCAACGACCGACTCCGAGAACTTCAAATGGACGCCGAAAGAGCTGCTTCGGATTCTAAGCGCCCGATCGCCATTCACGGGAGAAAATGTCCCGGCTGCGCTCCTAATTTCGCCGGCACGACAGCCATGGGAGGCCACTGCGAGCGAGTGACAAGCCGGCAAAACATAAGCACCCCTTCCATTTCGTTCTCAAGAAAGGAGATAATCTTTCTGAGGCCCACAATGGAAGCCGAACGCTGACAGACTAGGCAAGGCGACAAGGTCACCGGCAGAAGCGGCCTTTCCTTTTATGCGTTGTTGATGCCCCTTCGACCTCGCCTTTTGCAAATCCTCCCCACCTGCTTTTGTGTCTTCGTGTGGCTGTCAGCGAGCGCGACAGCGGTTTTAAGCAAATCAAAAGGGTGGAGCGAAACGCGTGACCCGGCGTGACCTCTCTACGTAGGACGCGTAGGACAAAAACGTTCGGACGAAAATTTGTCACGTGACTTTCTCTGTCACGCTGATGGGATCTCTGGGGCTGTTGTTTTCGCCGTTTGCCTAGTTATAGAAATAGGCGGGACACGTAGGTCCGGTTTTTGAAATGCGCTCTTCAGTGTTCTGTTGCTTTCGTGCGTTGCAGACGCGGCCGTGTTTTTTCGTCGTAAACGGTCGGAATACGTCCATGCCAATTTTTTGGTAACAGCCTTTTTTTTCGCCGGAGTTCGTGGAATTCTTGTGATGTGTTTGTTGGACACGCTTCGACAAAAACTGCACTTCGCCGACGACGAGACGTCAGTTGAATGTGCGCAGCCTTCTTTCTCGAGTGTGTTTGTGGGGTGCCTGAGTTGGATTATGCATCTATCAAGGATTACATGATATCGCTCTTTTATTAGTAGGTACACTGCAGGCATGCTTGTGATAGTAGTCCTGCTTTCCTCTCAATCTCCGCGGTTTTTTGTGCGATGAGGTTTGCTTGGCATGAGGACAGTGTTAATTCTATTTTATAATTTGCTTTTCGTTTTACAGAGAAGTGTGACCTTTGCAAATATGTCGAGAATACACTGTGTGTAATGATAGTGGTTTAATAAAATTCTGGGAGCGATTGAAAAAAAATTTGTTTGTCCGTATATGTGATTGGATATGCAACAAATGATATGCAACGTACATACTTGCACGACGTTCGGCCAATACGGAGCAGACGCATCGTAGATTATTCGCACAATATTGCGCGAACGCTAGGCCGGGGCAAAACAGCTGTACGGCAATACCTGCCGGATATTAAACGGTGGTGCAAAACTGGACATTTCAGCGATATTGGAACCGACTTTCGGCCGGTACTGGCATGATACAGCAAAGTATTGCCGTGCTGCTTGGGAACGGAGGTGATGACATCTTACCATCGAGTTTCCAACGCTTATTTAATTTAATTCTCTTCTGGAACGCGTGAAAGAGCACTTCTGTGACACACCAGAGATATTCGAAACTTGGGCAGGCCTCTCAGCTTTCTTTGCCACTTTTGGCACTTATTTGGCACTTCAGTGGGTAGACTGAGAAGAGCCAAACTTCCGCATGCCCCGAATCGCCAAATTAAGATTTACTGCGGCAGTTATGGCTCAAGTCTGGCACTTACTTTGGCAGAACTGTGGCGCACCAGAGAAACGCCAAACCTGGCATGTCCGAAATACCCAAATTAGGCGTTGCTTTGGCAGTTATGGCTCGAGTCTGGCACTTACTTTGGCACAACTGTGGCGGACCAGAGAAAAGCCAAACTCGGCGTGGCCGAAATACCGACATTAGGCGTTGCTTTGGTAGTTATGGCTCAAGTATGGAACTACTTCGGCACTCCTGTGGCGGACCGGAGAAAAGCCAAACTTTGGCATGTCCAAAATACCCAAATTAGGCGTTGCTCTGGCACTTATCGCTCAAGTATGGCACTACTTCGGCACTCCTGTGGCAGACCAGAGAAAAGCCAAACTTTGGCACGTCCCAAATACCGAAATTAGGCGTTGCTCTGGCAGTTATGGCTGAAGTATGGCACTACTTCGGCACTCCTGTGGCAGACCAGAGAAAAGTCAAACTTTGGCACGTCCCAAATACCGAAATTAGGCGTTGCTTTGGCAGTTATGGCTCAAGTCTGGCACTTACGTTGGCACAACTGTGGCGGACCAGAGAAAAGCCAAACTTTGGCACGTCCCAAATACCGAAATAAGGCGTTGCTCTGGCAGTTATGGATGAAGTATGGCACTACTTCGGCACTCCTGTGGCAGACCAGAGAAAAGCCGAACTTTGGCACGTCCCAATTACCCAAATAGGCGTTGCTTTGGCAGTTATGGCTCAAGTCTGGCACTTACTTTGGCACAACTGCGGCGGACCAGAGAAAAGCCAAACTCGGCGTGGCCGAAATACCGACATTAGGCGTTGCTTTGGTAGTTATGGCTCAAGTATGGAACTACTTCGGCACTCCTGTGGCGGACCGGAGAAAAGCCAAACTTTGGCATGTCCAAAATACTCAAATTAGGCGTTGCTCTGGCAGTTATGGCTCAAGTATGGCACTACTTCGGCACTCCTGTGGCAGACCAGAGAAAAGCCAAACTTTGGCACGTCCCAAATACCGAAATTAGGCGTTGCTATGGCAGTTATGGCTGAAGTATGGCACTACTTCGGCACTCCTGTGGCAGACCAGAGAAAAGCCAAACTTTGGCACGTCCCAAATACCGAAATTAGGCGTTGCTTTGGCAGTTATGGCTCAAGTCTGGCACTTACTTTGGCACAACTGTGGCGCACCAGAGAAAAGCCAAACTTTGGCACGTCCCAAATACCGAAATTAGGCGTTGCTCTGGCAGTTATGGCTCAAGTATGGCACTACTTCGGCACTCCTGCGGCAGACCAGAGAAAAGCCAAACTTTGGCACGTCCCAAATACCGAAATTAGGCGTTGCTCTGGCAGTTATGGCTGAAGTATGGCACCAAATTTGGCGCTCCTCTGGCGGACCAGAGAAACGCCAGACCTTGGCATGCCCCGAATTCCCAGATTAGGATTTACTATGGCAGTTATGGCTCAAGTATGGCACCAACTTTGGCGCTCCTCTGGCGGACTAGAGCAACGCCAAACTTTGGCATGCCCTAGGATCGCCCAACTAAGGCTATAGTTAGGCACCGTACTTTGGCACTGATGAGTGCCATGGTGCAAAAACCTAACTGCGCCAAAGTTGGGCCCTTATGTTTGCCAGACCTTTGCCCAAGTTGGGCATTCCTCTGGCGTGCTACCTGGGTACGAACAACACCGTAGGATGCAGCTTCACGTTAGAGATATCGTTGATTACGCTCATCGATTTAAAAACTATAGTTTGTTTTACTCTGAGTTTATGACGCAGTCGAACGACTCATATAAAAATCCTACCCAAACTTGTGTGACTTCAAATTTGTGATTTCTTTTAAACCGCATTCGCATTCAGTAGTTTCTGATACAGTTATAGTATGTCTACCGAAAAGTAGAAAACTAATAGATTATTTTATCTGAAATCAACATGGGCTGTCTTTATTAAATTTGGTCTTTGTTAAATTGACCGATCTTTTGTACATTATGCTGATATTCATGGGACCATTTTTACCTCATCATGACATATCGGCACACTTCATGCCCATCGATAGGCTTATTAGAGTTTTTGTTTTGCTTTGCTCTTAGTATAATCCTAGTTATGCAGAATGCGTCGCATTAAAAAACTAACATTATATTCAAGCACTTGCAATTTTACAGCGGACGGACATGTCTATATATAGTAAAAAATATTAGGTAAAAAAACATATCTGGGGCTGAAATTATGAGCAGTTGAGGTCAATACTCAGAACCCTTGATTACCGCCATTCCCCCAAAAAATTCTTTTTTGTGGTGATCAATTTGTTTAGAAAATATTCTGGTGTTATTTGTTCCCCTAATAAATTTTTTTTCACAATAAAGTCACAAACTCGTTAAAGCCTCACTAAAGACAACAAACATGTCCACTTATACAACACATAACATAGGAAGAAACATAATCATTTCTAGATATTAGATTTGATTTCAATATTGCCGCGTGCGAATTGCTGAGTCATCCGCGTGCTCGACTCCCACGCCGCTGACTGGGGTTTGATCCCCGCCAGTGCTGGCCTTTTTTTACCTTCTGAGGGTTACCGCTTTCCATGCCCGCGAAACGTACCCGTCAGAAGATCAGTCGGGATCGATCCTTTTGAAGTCCCGGAAAGCTAATTCCCGGACTTGCCGGAATTGAAGTGGCAAGACGCGGATGATTAGATTATCATCGTGTTCTGCCGCTGATAGCTTTGCCGCCTCCTGCATGAGTGGAAACTTTGTTGCGCCCCCGAGTTTCCCACCAGCTTCAAGTCGTTCTAAAGTGGTCTGCTATTGTGGTTTTCGATTATGCTCTGCATGTTCCTAATTGAAACCATCTGATTATTTTTACTAAATAAAAGCTAATTAAGGAAGTTTAGTTAATTATCTGACTTACCACAAACATTAACAACCTATATGATGTCGCCCTGGCCGTATAACTCGCCTGCCCAAACTGTATTAGTGCATCGTTTACGGAGTTTTTTGTAATAAATCTGTCCGAATTTAAATGGAACACCCGATATATACACTTCCACACTGTCAATTTAAGTTTGTTTCAATGCGGGTCATATGTACTTCCACAGGCACACCTGGCAGTACAATTCATTGATTTAATTAAGCCTTGTGTCTCATCGCACAGCAGTAGAAGCTTAACCAAAGCTGTGGTAGTCATTTCTAAAGTATATCATCGCAGTTTTTGCTTTTTCTTTCCGGAACGCATCGACAAAATCTCTAGAGTAGAAATGCTAAATTTCTACGACCATTGTGTGTCTCCCAGACAAAACTGTTCTTTTTTTGCTGCAAAATACACTTTGAGGAACGCCAATGAATCATTTCATAAAAAAAAAACTAAAACTCAGAGTAAACTATCGCAATAATATAATACAACAAGCGTTGGAGGTACTGAAGTCTTCTGGGATGCTTAACTCCATTGAAGAATATGGAGATTTTGTCTGGGTGACGTCTAATGTTGCGCCATAATTTTATCACTTAATGCGCGTTCTATGGTATTTTTGGACGATATGAATATCCTTTCTAAGCAATGAACGACTCTTCATACTTCTCTGAGTCGTTCTTCCCCTCATTTTCAGGCAAGCCAAGATAAGAAACATCCCACATTACTTTCTCAACCTGCCACCGTTTGTATGAATAAATATACAGTAGTGTGCGTTTGAATCAGCATAAATATATTACAGCAATTTTTTGTTGCCAAAACTGCGAGTCGTTTTATCGTAGCCTATGTTCGAGACTGCCAATTTAGATAAACTAAATTATTCCTTTTAACACATTCCACATATTTGTTTTTGCATGACAACGTGCTTGTCGAGAGTTTATACATTTAGGTTTAAAATGTAGATAATCTCAGTCTAAACAGAAAAATGAAACCACCACCACGATCATTATGCAAGTGCAAAGTTTATAAACATTTAAAATGCATGCATTGAATGATAATCAGGTGAATATAAATATTATTAGGTGTCATTTTGGTATAGGCGTGCTTGTATCGTTTGCAGGGCAATAAATAGAGATTCATATTATGACACTTCTTTTATTTCTTCTAAGAATCATACGCGGATTATACTTATATACCCTGGGGGAAGTAATTGTCAATGCTTGTTCCCCCGACTTTACCGTTTACTTATTACGTAAGTGCGTATGCGTTGTGGAAAATACATTTGTTTATAGAAGCCCTTCCAGGGGGTACGCACGAAATATAGTGAAATAAGATAGAGGTCATAATTTTTTATCGTTTCCATCGTCTCACTCCCAATGTTTGTGTCCTCTTGTTTACATTCAATTTTTTTCTCACTGCCATTTTTTTTTATCAATCTATAGTTATAAAGTAGAGTAAGCGTAAAACGGTCTGAACTTACCCTGACATTTTAATTATAAATATATATTTTTATATTGACTTAAGACTATGCTATTGGGTTAAAGAATAACATACGTAGTTCAGGGGTACACCGAAATTTGGACACCATGGAACAGAACGAGCTTCTGCTTCCACCTTTAAATTACAGACAGTGCAGCTATGACCGCTTTTATGCTTTACGGGATAACTTGTCAAGCGTTTAATTGCATGGCTGTTTCCAACATGTTGTGCGAGTCACTCGACATATCTGGAAAAGGAAACTAAACTTCGTTTCAGCTGACGCCCATTACGCAGCCGACGCTACGCGATAATGGGGCAAATCAAACAGCGTCAAGAGCGCGAGTCACTGGGGCTTCTCTGTTTAGGACTGGCTCAGCTGTTATAGAACACGTATATAAAATTGAAGGACACCGTGATGTTGTAATTTTAACCCTGTCTGATTGTTTCTATAAGCTCGTAGCCTCGGCAGCGTCTGTACCTACGGTTACACAAAGTATAGAGCGATTGAGCGCTGCTTTACCTGCGACCAGATTCTGGATTTTTAGATGGATTCCCTATTATGTTTTCGTCATACGTTGGGCCACTGTCACGTGTTGTGGTAAAATGAAAGCTTAGTCTTCCGTTTGAAGCAACTTGATGAGGGCGTCGGTAACATAAATGTGTTGATATCAAGAGGGGGCAAATCCATTGTTGTTCGAATATAATTAGTTTTGTTAAATGCCTTCGGCCCTCTCCGCTGTAGATTAGACAATTACGCTAGGGGAGCACAAATTGTAAGCTAGATACATGAAGCAGCAGCGATTAGCTCACTAAAGGCAGATGGCACAAGTAACGTTATGAACAGAGAGCTCTGGTGATACCACACATTTCGTGTCAACAAGGTAGATGCTCTTCGATACACAGGGTGTTTGTTCTAAGACTGACTCCAATTTAAAAACAAAAAGCCGTGAAAGCTATATTTATGTGGATGGCGCAGGCAAGCTATGCGACTAGACGGACATAGTATAGGGGTCTAATGGTAACGATCAGTCGGGTAATTAAGGGCAAATGATTCTTTAACTTTGTTATGTGTGAACATGGGCATATGGTTCCAATTATAAACTCGCTCAGCGGTATCGAAAACCGCTAAATCAGTAAGTTTCAGAAAGACTTGTGAGCGCGTGGGAAGCACAGTAGTGCGCTAAAGTTAACCCACTCCTACAGCAGGAGCAAGGCTACAGGGGTGATAAGGCGCCAGCGTGATTTTTCCGTCTCTTATACCCCCAGCCTTGTACTTGTTGCGCGAGGGGTAAATTTAGCGCACTACTGCGCCTCCCGAAAGCTCGAAGTATGTAAAAGAAAATATATATATATTGATCTAGGGGTTTGAGATGGCGTTTAGCAAGATCATCATGGAAACTGTCTGATTATTTCTCTTATTAAAAATTTAGTCAACAAATATACTAAATTAGGAGGTTGATCGTTATGACTAGCTCTATACACTATGCCCCCTGGTCGTATAACTGACCTGCACAAACCGTACATGTGTAACTTTCACGACTTTTTTTTAAATATCTTTAAAGAAAACAATAAAAAAAATCTTTCAGTATATTTCTAAAGCTGACTGTGCCTTTATAAGGCTATGCGTTAGGGGAAGTGTGCCTTTAGTGCGGATCGGGCCCCTGGAATGCCTTGCATCTCGCCCCTCAAATTCTCATAAGAATCCAGAGTTATACGGCTTTTGTACTTTATGGTAAATGCAGGTGTTTGAACAAATTTCAGGGTCGCCTTTAAGTATAACAGTAACATTGCAGAAGCAGCAATATACACCATGCAAACTAAAGCTTTTCGGGCATTAAAAGGCTCGAAAAGTCGGAAAAGCACCTGGTGCAAGTTTACAGTGAAAAAAATCAAGGAATGAACTTAACTCGTAAAAAAATTATCTTAACAATTTACGCCGCCATTTCGCATAAAATGCACACTTATACAGACGTGCTGCCGGGAAATGTCGTACTCCGCATCGAGCGAGCACCGGCTGATCTGGGTTCTATTGAAAGATCGTTTGCTATCATCCTAAATCGGCCGGCGATCCCTTGACGTGGCTCATGCCATGTGTTTTCATCACTTTTCTCTATGCGTGCATCGTCCGCGGAGTGGTCGTGTAGATTTTAAAGAGTAGTTTTGTTTTTGTTTTTTGTTTATTTTTAAACTAGTTAAGTTTTTTTTTTTTTCACTTTAAACTTACATCACAATATTGCACCTTTGTAGAAAATTGCAGAGCAATACACTGAGAAACCGAACTTTCGCGGGTTTTCTAAAATGCCTTGAGAGAATTAGTTTACATGCTGTATATACTCGACGTCAGGCCCGGTGCTATAGTAAGCCGACTAAAAGCGTAAATTATAAATTATATTAAATATAAACAAGACAAGACATATATCGAATGAATATTATTTTAGTATTTTTAGCATACAGAAACAACATGCAACGTAGGAACTTTAGTGCATGCAAGTACAGCCCGGTGATAATGCAAGAAAAATTTTTTGTGGAGCATGAAGGGGCAAGAAATCAACAACGGTTGTTTCAGAACACAAAAATCTGGTTTATGTCCTTAGGCAGTGGTTATTTAGACAAATAAAACAATCTGGATCTCTTCATTTTTATCAAGCACTAGAGCTGCACTGCGTATGACACAACTGTGTCTAAATTATAATACTCTATACGCGTTATAAAAAAAAAAAAAACTTTACGCTAAAAAGTAATGTTTTCTAGTTCCTTCCTTTTTTTTCATTTATATACAGTCCTTGAAATGTCTTTATTAAATCGCATATTTTTGCATATGTGACAAATTGCTAGACTTTACATATATCAAACCTACTTTTTTTAAGAATTTCATTTCATGTTTAAAGAAGTACCATACCGATATTCCTGGGCTTCCGCAGTCTTTACGTTACGGATGAAAAGTACTCATTGAACCGTATCCGCCCAGCAAATGTAACCAAACCTACCTGAGCGTTAGATAAGTACGAAGAACACGAAATCATACAATATAAAGAGCACACTCACTATGTTCATCGAATCGTAGCAAACTCCATAATATCCAATCGAATCCGTCGCACGCGCTCGACGACATCCAGGGTCTCCAAGCGTCGGTCCACGGATGATCGACGTGTCAGTCTGGCGGTGGAGTTGTATATCCTTGGTGTTTGCAGCCTTTCGCTGCTTCCGCTCCACTCCCCATGGCTTCAATGTGAAAGAAGGATGGGGGTTTGGGCACGCACACAGATGTACCTAAAACATTTGAGCTCGTGTTTGTACTTACATTCCTCACTATGTCCTAAGTTCTCCGCCCCATGCGAAGAGAGGCAATACGGTGAAGAAAAAAAAGTCGAGAGGCAAAAAAAAAAAAAAAAAAAGAGAGAGAGGTAGACAGGTCCCGTTCATGCATTTTGGAAATGTTTCGCAACCGTGCCCGCCCTTGCCGTCCTAGGCAGTTCCCATTATAAGAAAAGGTCTTAAAAGAAAAAAAAAAAGAAAAGTAACAGAAATACAAAAAAAACTGCTTGATGCTGGGGTTGGGGAGGGGGAGGGGGGGAACTTGGCTGGTTTGGATCGTGGGAGTCTAGGCCTACCGTAACATGAATTCGAACGCGCTATTATTAGCCTTATGACAGCCGCTTACGCGATTCCCTCTAAAGGACGGTCACATCAAGTAATGCGTGATGCAGACTTTGGAACACTTTTTTAGAGGGGTGGAGTCAAGAAAATGTAACCCAAGTTTCGTACTGAATGTTCCGGACTTGCACTTTTGCGCGAAGAGCTTTAAAAAAAAAAAAATCAAAACTCTAGGCTGCATATATTGTTTTCTTGTTTTTGTTTGCTTTTGCGGTTTAGAGTGTGGTTTCATTTAGCACAATTGGTGGGTTGTTTGCATATCTAGTGTTATGATGTGGAGGAAGGAAAGGGCACTGACTTCGACTGGTTAATTTATTCAAAATACGGCGAGAACGACGCCGTCGCACTAATTTTTCTTCAAGTGATTTCCTGCTGAAATATACAAAGGTTATAATATCACTATATTTGTTTCACATTATGTCAGAGCATAATCAACGCTACGGGCAATCGGGCCAATCACGCTACAGTATAGAATGCCAACGTCAGTAACTTCGTCATTGTACTGGCCTGCGCTCTCATTGGCTAAGTCAATCATGAGCAGGGAATGCGCTATAAGCTTGCACTTTTAGTGTGTGAGCTGGCGTTTTTACGTCTCTAGCCTTTGGCTGCGTATTGACTTATGGTTGAGCGAACAATATTCATTAGTACGTGTAAACCGGTTTTGCGTTTACATGGTGTATCCAAATTCACTATCGGCTTAAGATGATCAATACTTCTCCTAATCAAGCGAAATTATTGTTTACCTTCGACATTTTTAGATAGCTGTAGAAAATATTTCCCTAGACCACGAATCAATACTGTGACCAATAAGCGTTAATACATAGGTATCACAATATACTTCGTTCTATATTTAAGGTACGGGTGGTAAATATTTGTGTAGATATTCAGGGAATGCCTGTTTATGCCTTTGTACATAAACGAGAGCTGGTAATCGTTATGCTACTTTACACTATACAAGATGGCTCACGAATAAAAAAATAATTTAAAAAGTAACTGGAAATAAATAAATGAGTAATTTAAAATCCCGCTATAGATCACGGCGGACGTCAGGTTGAGGGTGCGATAATTAACAGTGTTACTTAAAACTCTATAATTAACTTCTAAATTATTTGTCTCTGCTGACACAATTAAGATGTGTGGTCAACAGCGAAGTGGCGATCCATTGCGTATGATTGAAGATTGATGCATTAAAAACAAAATAATAAAAACATGCCGGCCAACCGTTAACATTTTGTAACACCAGCTCGGGAAATAACTATTCATACCCTTTTTCTTTTGAACGTACAGTATATGTTTGCTTCTTAATTAATGCAGTTACCTTGGTAAAACGCATTGTTTGAATCATTCTGAGAGTACCATATTTTTCACTGTCCGTGCAGGATTTTATTTGGCAACGTCTCAATGAAATTATGACCGAAAAGGACGCGACGGCACAAGTAAAACCAGCGTCTGATAGAGAGATGGGCTTTACTTGCGCATATAGACAAACATTGCCGCCTAAGTAGAATTGTCGCTCTTGCGGTATCCGCAGTTTTTGTCAGACGCCGACATTTAAGTGGCGGCTAATGAGGACCAGAGTGATCGAGATCTCGTGTATTTCTCGCCTTTTCCTCGCCTCCTACGCCAGAAGAGAGCCTCTGGTCACAGACTGCCGGGAGTTTCCCAGACACAGATATGCCCAGGAGATATGGAGCACCCCTCGGGCGACAGGCGTCGAGTTCCTACACTAATTTCCCCCGAGCCGCGGACAGGCTTGTTTGCTTGTTTGACTATTGAGTACCGATGATGCGGAGTAAGGGGCGATGCGTAAAAATAAAGGAAAAAATAAATGCCGATGAACTATCCTTAGGTACAAATTAAATTATTCCAGTGACAAGGTTCTAGCCCGAATGTCATTGTTAATTTGTATATCTGGCACCTTCTTCAATTCTGTCGCGTTGCTTTTAATGTGCTTATTGATCTACATGTATTGGTTTTAGTCCGCTTTTGGTTTCAATGTGTATTTAATACCAGAAAATATTCCTTTGAAAAAAAAATGGTGTCTTTTTCTTTGGGTTTGCGTTTAGTTCATGCAATGAATATATCCTTTTATGCGGTTTGTAGTCAAAGGTTGAATCACCTCGAGTGAAGAGACGTTCTCTTTTCTAACACGGACATAATTGTATATCGTCTAAAAGCACATCGATCTCAAAGATGCAATTCATATATTTAACATTTTTCAAAACGCTGCAGATATGAAGCTTCTCCGCGTACCGTACTTGTTTCTAAAATCATATTTAAAAAAAAAAATCCTCTGGTTTACTTCACACGTTTCGATATCAAAAATGTTTTATAGCGCCTTTAAACCATCGCCTTGTTTTTCTTGCATTACTTGAAATTCCCTAAGCATCATCCGCAGAGGGGCACTGTGATTTACTGACTAATTTACGGGAAACGGGAGCGACGGTCTGGCGCTGTGTTTTGCGAAATTCAAAGACACTTGGAAGTGAGCACCGTCACGTAACCGTACCGACAACCAAAAACATAACAAGGATATTTTTAGAGGAATTCATAGGTTACTGCAACTTGTTTCTAGCTGTTACGTCTACACTTTCATTTTAAAGCACCCACCGTCAGCACCTCTACTTTCACGTCAGGTGAAGACGTAGTAGGCAGTTTTGGAATAACGCACGCTAAAGCTTTACGTACTCAAAGAATGGCGTCGCCACTACTGCTCAAGCGCCGAACGCAAACCCTGTTGTGCGCTATCCTTGCGCTATTGTAGCGTTCGTTATTTTTCAGAAGTTGCGTGCGTCCGCAACGAGCCTTCGAGCTTCTCCAAGAAGGATTTGTGAAGCGCGAGAAGATAGCTAAAGCCAAGACGAGCACAGTTAGAAAATGGAGACTCCCACGTCTGCGGCTGCGGCCGCTTTGGCAGTTGTCGTGAGCGCGACGCCGTCGACATCCTCGCTTCTTCGGTTTTCAATACAGGACGACATTGCACTTCTACGGGAGGTGCCCCTAACAAACGCTTTGAAATACCCAACATGGTGGGAATAAGATCGCCGGCAACTTGCTGCTTGTGACGCGCAAACATTTCTCGGCAAACAACGTCGGGTTACGTAGTTCACTGACACGACCGATCGACCGCTCGGGTCGCATTCTCATATAACATGTAAAAAATGTTACTCAGGGCGAAAACAAATTATTTTCCTTCTCCTCAAGTTACGCGATTTCTTCTGAAAGAAAAAAAAAATAGTTATTGTATCTTGGTGGCGTAACAAGAGCAAGATGCTCGAGTTTTTTGCGTCGAGCCGGAAGAACGCAATATTAAATCTTTCCTTAGTAGTGTGTTCCAAATATAGCGGTAGCGTGCGCTAAAATTCCGTACGTTATTTTTTTTTTTTAATTCGGGGCATGGTGACATGCATGAGCAATAAAGCTAAAGTGACAATCATTTGTGGGCGTGCGGCGACACTGTGATTTTGAAGATGAGGAAAGAGGGGTAACGGGTTCATTATTTTATTGTCTACGTGTGTGCTCGTTTCGCGCCAAGTTACATTGATGCGAATACCATCTTTGTTCTTGATTCAGAAACTACTTGTTTTGTTTGGTGTTCTCACTTCTGTATGGCTTCTCGTAGAGCGGCACCTCGCAAATATGAATGTATTTTCTAAATGTTAGTTGTATTAAGTATATATAATTGTTATTTTTTAAGCGAACTATACCCTTTTAGACAACTTTCACGCTTTCATGAATAACAAAACAATATTTAGTCTGACGTCAAAAAAACCCATCCGCAGACTTTATCGGTTTCAATCAGACACGTAATATTCTTCTAAATTGAGCTTACGAAGAAAACATTCACGAGATTCGAAGTCAACTTTTCAGTTACTGCTACCCTGCTTATATTGTGCTTGCAGTTACAAATAAACAACAGTTGCGTGGAAGGGGACAAACATTGGCCAGCCTGCATCGGCAACATTTGTTTTATTTATAGCTCAACGTGCCCTCCTTCTAGCTACGCTCTCAAGGCGCATAGAACATTTTTGAGCTGCCCAATCTCGCTTTATTTATGGCCCCCATGTGGCCTGAATCGCGACTGTCATTGACATTTACAGCGTTCTTTTATGGCCGCATTCGTCTATTGTTCGGACTGAACTTTGGAATTGCTCGGACTGAACTTTCGACGCGCGGGTGGGGATGTTATGCACCGCATGCGGCATATCTGCCTGTTACTTTTTACGTGTACTAATTAATGCTTGTTCGTAGGCTTTTCAAATGTTAGTGTATCTACAATGATCTGCTACTCTGATTAGTAAGACAGAAATCTGCTACTGATGCTATCTGCCCATGTCTAGGCTAAGGGCAGCGATATTTTAATTTCATTGTGTATGGTGACCACTACGGACGCGAAGTCACTGTTAGTTTAGTCGCTTACCGAGCACAGTGGCTTGACAACACGAACTCGAAGGGACGCGAATTTTCAAAATATTAAAGTTATATTTCGTAGCGTTTGTTGTCACCAATTGTAGAAAGATTAGTCAATTCGCTTCATTATTATCTAGAAAATTTACAGATACAATACTTCACACACAAGTACATACATACATTTACACATACAATTTCACATACAAAAATAAAATTGTTGTATGTGAAAGTGCATTAATGTGGACGAGAAGAGCTTTGACTGACCGCGCAGTTGGTGTTCTCTCTCGTGTTGCCTAGTTGATCTGGCCTAACAAGCACGGGTCCGTGGACCGTGCTTTTCATCGGCCTCTTTATTTTATCTAGACAAAATCTAGTCTATTCGGTCACTACACATGTTCAAAGTTACTTAGTAAGAGAGCTGGATATCTTGTTTCACGTGCTTGTTGAGGACCAGGAAATTACCTCATCACAATATAAAAGGACATAGAATAATCAATAGCATGCGCATTAAGATGCAGGCGCAGGCGAGTTGGTTCATCACTATCTTGAAAAACTGCAGTAAAATACAAAAATCGTGCAGAAGAGTGGATAGGACAACTGCCGATTGATAACTGATTGTGTATTTAAAAAAAAAACACAATAACATCGACAGCAAACCAGCATACAATATATCAAACAAAACACGTACGAACAACAAGATAAAAGTCTGAAGACAAGACGCGGGAATGACAAGCTAAAAGTTAACCTGCAGTCACTGAAAACTAAGTAACTTGATTTATTTTGAATACAGATAAACGGACGTCTGGCTGAAGCAGCTATGTGGCCTGCTATGGTCATATCAAAGTCGTCAGCTATTCGCGTGCTGTTCTCATGTAATCCGTGATAGATGCATAATCCGATTCGAGCAGCACAGAACAATTCGCAAACACAATTTAGGGGATGAAGGCGGTAGCTCACATCCAACGGAAGTCTCGCGGTCACCGATGAGCAGCTCTCTGTCGTGATAGATGCACAGTCTGATTCGCGCAGCACGAAACAACGCAAACACAATCTTGAGGATGAAGGCGGTTGATCACATTCAACGGAAGTCTCGCGTCCGCCGATCCTTTGCCGAAACGCGTTCTACAAACACAGCACACTAATTCCATAGACTCCGACGAAGTAAACGGCCATTATAAAAAAGTTGGCATGGATGTATTCCGCCGTTCACGACGAAAAACCACGGTCACGAAATGGAACTCGTCAGGACCTGCTTGCACGGAAAACGGGAGAGCACTGAAGGACGCTTTTCGGAAACCGGATTCGCGTGGTCCCTACAACTCACCATAACCTGGCAAACGGCGAAGGCTATGACCCCGGTGAGCCCATCAGCGCGTCAGAAAGGGTCGCGTGACAACTTTTCGTCCAAGCGTTTTTGTCTTACGGAGAGCGGTCACGTGTTTCGCTCTACCCCTCTGATTCGCTAGAAGCGGCCTTCGCAGTCGCTCACAACCACACGAAGACACAAAAGGAGGTGTGGAAGCTTATCAGAAGACGAGGTCAAAGGGGGTGGACAACGCAGCTAATCTCCCTCTGCTGCCTCCTGCGCTGCATAGGGAGGGTCGCCTTGCGTGCGGGACCTTGGGGTTGCTGTTCGAGTGGCGGCGGTTCCCTTTCGAAAAGTGTGGAGCCGGGGAGTGGCTTATGCTGTCTCGGTAGAACTCGTTGATCGTCGTCTTGTTTATGCGTTTGAGTTCCTTCTTTGCCTTTTTTTTTTTCTCCATGTGTTTGGAAGTTTACTTATTGGTCCAGTCAAGTGAGGCTGTACTACCCGAAATAAGGGCGCCACAGCTTCTTCAAAGCTTCAGCGCAGTTTAAAAAAAAAAAAAAAAGATTAAGCAAAACGGTATTTGCTTGCTGTTAGCCCGAGAAAGACTTCTCGGGCTAAAAGCAAGCAGATTCCGTTTTGCTTAATTTTTTTTTTTAACGTAGTATTTTAGGCGGTCAAGAAATAGAAATACCTCTCCGGCATAGCCGATTCACGCAGGATATCTCTCAACACTTAGCCAAAAACGGCGTCGCGTGCGTTATGTCAGGATGGCGTCGGCGCGACTCATCCCATTTGTTAAGTATTGGCTAAACCAAAATGGTGTGGGCACAATCGTTTCGATTCGATTCAATATCGGCGCAATACGGTGTGTTTCCTGGGCTGTATATTTACACGTCTTCTGTCACCTTTTGCGAGCGGAGGTGATTTTTTAAATCGAAGTTGAACTGATAAAACTGATGCACGCGCGACACGTAATTTTCGGCTCGTGTCGGACGGAGAGTTCGATCGGAGTTGCAAAAACTATTCTCTAGCACCTCCTAATCATACGCGCCTTCGTGTGGCGATTAATCATTCTCGATGTTTGTACCGCCGTACATCAGCAACCGTTTCAGCAAAGCAATAAACATGAACGGTTATGAAATCATGGGTGTTTTCGACAGTATCAACATTACGCCCCTCTCACACCGTGTAAATGAAGGGCGTAAAATTCGCCCATACACCCTTTTTACACGATTTCAGAAACCATCGCTACAAGTGGGGCGTAAAAAGGGCGTGTAAGGGGTGTAAGACGTCAACACACCCTTTTTACACCCACTGATATTCAGAAATCGTGTAAAAAGGTTGTAAAAAGGGTGTTTTTCCTAACTTGCACCCTTCTTACACCCTTTTTACACGATTATGGGTGTTACAACGTTTAGTGTGTAGTTGATCTGGCCTAACAAGGACGGGTCCGTGGACCGTGCTTTTCACCGGCCTCTTTATTTTATCTAGACAAAATCTAGTCTATTCGGTCACTACACATGTTCAAAGTTACTTAGTAAGAGAGCTGGATATCTTGTTTCACGTGCTTGTTGAGGACCAGGAAATTACCTCATCACAATATAAAAGGACATAGAATAATCAATAGCATGTGCATTAAGATGCAGGCGCAGGCGAGTTGGTTCATCACTATCTTGAAAAACTGCAGTAAAATACAAAAATCGTGCAGAAGAAGTGGATAGGACAACTGCCGATTGATAACTGATTGTGTATTTAAAAAAAAAACACCAATAACATCGACAGCAACCAGCATACAATATATCAAACGAAACACGTACGAACAACAAGATAAAAGTCTGAAGACAAGACGCGGGAATGAAAAGCTAAAAGTTAACCTGCAGTCACTGAAAACTAAGTAACTTGATTTATTTTGAATACAGATAAACGGACATCTGGCTGAAGCAGCTATTTGGGCCTGCTATGGTCATATCAAAGTCGTCAAGCTATTCGCGTGCTGTTTTAATATTTCACCTGGTTACCATGGCTATAAATACCACTGGTAACCTGGTTACCATTTTTCTTGGTAACAAGGTTTACTCTAGGAAGTACCTGCCCATTTCGGGCATTATCTTATTTTTAGAATGAGGATATAATAACTAGTTATGTCCTGTCGACTACGCAAGAATGTATTGCTCCATTAAGGCTATCTGCAATTGTCAATTATATGTGCTGCTTTAATGACTCGTTCATCCTTAAAAATCACCTTTTTCTCCATTTATTCTATCTTCGCTCCCATATTTAATTTAGGACGTGGTCACTTGTCACACCATTCGCTATACTACTTTGCGTTCATCCGAACATTACACCATGCCACCATGTCGGTATCTGTGAAGGTGGCATGTTAGTCACAAATAAAATCGAATATACCTCGGATTGCGAATGTAGAATCGCTTTGTGAGTTTTATAAGTTGTATTCCGGGGAAACAATAAAAAAAGACTAATTAGGACAAGGGCATTGGGTTTATTTGCGGTTGCTTGCTTGGTAATGTTATGATTTCCTCAATCTCGTACCGTGTGCGAACGTTAGGCATTCAGAGTACTGATGAAGAACGCCGAAAAAACAACTAACGTGGAACGTCTAAATTTCAAGGCTATCAAGGCTAACCTGAATGAGTGACCTCGAACTAAAGATGAGCCCCTTTAGAAGCCGCGACCTCGTGCCGCTATACTCTCGCTGCTCTTCAATATAAGAAAAACTGAAGAATAGTTGTGGATTTCCAAGCTACGACTAAAAAGATACGCTAATGTCAAGAAAGCATGTTTATAACTTATAAAATTATATTATCAGTTCAGAAAGGCCGAAACAAATAAGTTATTTCGCCTCTTCGTCAAAATATCAACATACCTTGAATACAGTAGTTCTCTGTAAATTAAAAAAAAATAACAGTGTAACAAACAAACCTCTCAAACAAAGCAAATTCTTGTGTGTATTATATACAGCCGGAAGTAAGTCTGGCTCAGTAGGCGTATGGTGTCTCAGCTGTATATATAGCAATTTAGCCAGTGCAGTACAGCCGCTAGCCTGAGGTCTTTAACGTGCACCACGCACTAGTGATACAAGACCGCACGCTGGTGCGATGCTCATCCACATTGAAAAGGGCAGGGTTGGGGATACTCTGCAGCGCGAGCTTTCGCTCCGCATGCTTCGAGCTGGGTGCGCTAGACCACTCGGTCACCGATCCCCCAACGAACAACTCTAATACTATAAATTTGCTAAATATGTCTTCAAAAAAAAAAAAAAGAGGAGTGAGCAAGTTATTGCTTGAAAGTGTCAAACAAAAGGTCTTATGAGCGGAAGCAACCAGTGTCGATCACACTACAGCTTTTTATTAATTTTTTGGCGTGTGCAGTTTACAGTTTTAATTATTTTCTTAGTTTGATAAAAAAAAAGCAATACACGTTGAGATTTTTTTATGCTTCTCGTTATTTTTGTTTATTTGCCGTTTTCTATTATAATCGAGGGTTTTGATATTTTCACATCTTAGCACAAGAGGCCCTATACTTCGTCTCAGCCTAAGTCCAGACTCGGCCGACGCTACGAGCCGATGGAACCAACCGAGCAACCTCCAAAACGCACCATAATGATATTCTTTGTGTGTGTGTACGTGTTCTATCATCGCTGAACCAATCTAAAGCAGAACAGGCACAGTGACTTGCGCGTTTGACGCTGCTTCACTGCTCTCATTACCTTGCAGCGTCCGCTGCGTCAGGACTTAAGCTGAAACGAAGTATAGACTCTGGTCGAGAAACCGATGTAACAATCGCCTTCGATACATTCCTGGCCATTTATATTCTTGACAAGTATTTTGCTTCAGATTTCAATGAGACTATATTTTAATGCGAAAGGAATAACTGCCACATGGAGCGCAGCCGGCGTTGTCTGTAGCCGTTTTCTGTAGCGGTGAAAACGGCACCTGAATTCTCATTGGCCAAAAGCGCAGCAACTCAGATGCTTCGTCACGGAAGCTGGCGGGGCGCTCAAGGTCAAAGCGGACGCGCCTTACAAATACAGCACGAAGAAAAGCTCGTCCACGCAGATGAATCGTAACGGAAGTCATGGAGACAGCGGGGCGTCGCGCCTGGGCAGTTTAGGAGTGTGATGTTACCGCCGAAGCGCCAATGTGAAAAAGAAAGACAGTGGAGCACTGCTCGTAGGAATGGGCCACGTGTAGGAATGCTTTCGCATTCCTAAACTTAAGCAATCTTAAGTGTCTTCGTTTAATTTGTTTTTAAATTTGATACCGTCATTCTTTGTCCAGTGAAAACCATAAAAAAGCACATGCAAAAAAATATTGTTAAGTACAGTAGCCATCACAATGCGTTGTTTGAGGTAAAGAGCACCTTACGTCAAAACAGGATTTTTTAAGCGAAGGTTATAGATAAACTCGGCAGAGCGTTGTCACTAAAGTTGGCCACGGCGCGAGGTGCTAAGCTCCCGCCTGAGTGCCCGTTCATTCATCTGCGCTTGCAGGTGCAGCAACGAGGGCGAGCGAAGAGCGTGTCCGGATATCTTCTAATTAGCCCTTCAGGTCAGACAGGGGCGACCCCCCGGGGTATTCCCTCGCCTCCGAGTGAAGCACGCCCTGGGTAGAGTCGAACAAATGACGCCGACATTGTGCGAGCACGGGGGTCGAGTCTATTAACGACTCTTCGAAACTTGATTAGTCTGGCCACGGTTTCGACCGCGGGCAGGTGGTGTCGACATCGACGGGGCTGCGTTCGTTCCTGCAGAGGACTCTGCCCACCGATCTTTCGGGATTAATTTATCGGAATATAATAGGATCTCCTACGGGAGATTTGGTTCAGCCCCCGCGTCCTGATTCCGAGCGAGCCTTTGGTCTTATTTCTCTAATTGGGCTCTTGAAACTATATTTTTACTTCGCACTTGCATATATATATATTTCTTTTTCGTATTGGGTCTATATTTTGTTACATTTCTGTTAAAGCTTGTTGTTGATTCTACCTTTTTTACGCCGACCTTTCAAGGCACAACACTTGGACGAAGGAGCGAACGCAAATTAGAGAACCAGGTTAAAGAAAAGACAAAGGAACCCCAATGCCGGTAGGTCGAGTAGTCCACGAGAATCATGCTTTTCGGTCCGACTCGCCCTTGGTGGCCTCGGTGCCTCACCTCGTCTACGTCTTGTCCGATCGACCGTTTTATCTCGACAGCGTCCGTCGCGATCGCGTAGGCCGATTTTAATAAAATCGTCCCTGGCCATCCGCGCGAAGAATACTTTGCGCCGGTAGGTGTTGTCAGTCGCCCAATGTGCCGATAGTGGTCACTCTGACAGATGACGATAACAATTGTTCCAAAACAACAAATTAACGCGCGTATGGTGGTGACGCATCGCTCAGTTTTGTCAAGGCCAACAAACACAAAATGGTCTATAGTCCGTTGCCACTCAAGGAAGTAGGGCGATTGAAAGGAAGGCCTGGGAGAATGAAGCATGCGGAACGCTGGAAAAAGGAGGATGTTTCCCCCTCTCCTCTCCAGCGTTCCGTCTGATTCCTTCTCCCCAGCCTTTATTTCCCTCGCTCTACCTCCTTGAGTTGCAACGGACTATAGTGGTTGTACGTTTTACGCTCTTTGTTTTATTTACCGCACCGTAAAGTTTGTTTACTTCTATTAACCAAAACACAACAGAGAACGCAGACATGCAGATGATCTACATTTAACGAGTACATTTTGCCTCTCGCATTTCGTGGATTAGTTCGCATGACAGTCAGCACAATGGTTCAAATCGACATATTTTTATGCTTTATGGTTTTCATGTGGAAATAGTAATATTAGTTAGATTGATGGGTGGTTTCATCTCAAATCATGCAAGAAAAAATGTTGGGTCTTCAAAGAATTCTGGAAAAAATATATTTTGTGGCCTAATTCTTCATTAGAACGAAATGGGAAGCGGTTTTGAAGACAAAAATTTTGTTCTTAAGTTATTATATTTCATTTGACCGAAAGCGGATACTGAGATTTTGGCGATCGTCAGAGGTCGCACATTTGAGAGTCCCGCTACGCTCATATGTGGGCTGCACAGCTATAAACCTTTTTTCACTTGTTTTATACTTTAGGTACAATTTTGTATTCACAACTTAAAAAAAATATTTTTTAATATTTCGTAAAATTAAAAGGGTCAAACCTAGTCCCTTTGACAAATATTTGCCGAACTTGAGTGATTATAACTTTCGTTTCGTTCAACGTTTTGGCGTAAACAGCACATCAAACGAAAGCTTAAAACATTACCTTTTTCAGAAAAATATAATCGGTATTGTCAATCAGGTGTAATTCAGTGAAACAAACCTCTGAAGAAAAGAGGAATCGCAAAAAAGTACAATATTCAAAGTAAATTTTCAAAAAAAAAACAAAAAAAACATTTTTACTTTTCTTACACTTTTTTTGCGGAAACCTTTTAACCGAGTCTTGAAACGTTGATAAAAATTAGAGTGGGTATTTTGTTGTTTGATGTAACGCCAAGCGTTTAAAAACATGATATTATACGGTTTGCTCTGCAATGACAATCTCGATCGTTACCGAATATTTTGCGTGGTTATCTATTATTTGTTGAGATCTGACTTATTGTATATATTGACTGAAATTTCGCATATATTTAAGCAGAATTGATACATGAAAGGTACGTTTAATACAAGATATGAACATGAACATTTATTGGCGCAATTCAACATTAAATACTTAAAAACAATGTGAAACGCAATTTCTTAGCAAAAAATATTTCTGAAACTTGGCACAGCTGCATTCACAAATATATAGGTGCAACATTTACAAGGTTTTGTAAAGACTGGTAACGTGAGAAAGAAAAAAGAATCCTGTCGAACTACTGACAGGTCGATCACGTCGATCTACAGAACGAGGAGAAGTAAAAGTTAACTAACATGGCCGCCTCTCCCCACGCGCTAAGGCCATTGACAATCGACTAGTTTTTTTCTAATCTTAATATTTCTTTCAAATAAGAACTTGTGCAGGTGAAATGGAAGCATGGACAATAACACGAACAATACAAAACCGCAAAAACGTTCTTTGGGATCAGTCTGGTAACTGGTAACAATCACCAAGTTAACAGACCCGTCTTCGTTCTCAACCTTGACCCGCAGATGGCATGTCTGAATGCCTTTCACGGGGCTTACAGCGTTCCAGTCTTTTTTTTTAAGTTACGGTAGTCTTTTAGGCAAGTTGCATCACTTTTTAGAAGTAAGATTCCAGGTACCTTTGCGGCAATCACCCGAAAAAAGTCCTCCGCACATCCGATTGTTTACAGTTCGATGATCTGAGGTTGTGTAGGCATGCCTGGTGTTTGAGCACTGCACCCACGCCATCACATGGACTTTTGCCATGTCCTGTAGCAGAAAAAATTCACTTGGTCACTTCATTTCTTTTCGCCATCTCGTGGAGCTGAAACCTATTCTTAATATGGCTTGCTGCTCCGTCGGATACGTAGATTAGTTCTAGAAACACGAGAATATTTTCTTCAAGCCACTCTTCCATTGCACTCAGGGCGAACAATGCGTGTGCTGTATTATGTACGATGTCTTCACTGATGACTCTAAAGCTGTAAGTCTTATGCTGTGTTTTGGCAACGCAGGTGAAGATAGAAACCATTTGATTTTTCCAATGAAAACCTTGTACGGCTCGAGGAAAAACAACACTCCAGTTTTATGCGAAGTCAAAATGCAACACGGCAGTACGCGGCTTGATCTGGCTTTTTTCGAAGCATATTCCAAGTCTCTGGGCTTGTCAGATGATCCAGTGTGGAATGTACTCCGTTGCCCATTTTCTTATTTCGTTAAGAAATGCATTACCTTCCAAATGTTTCTTAATCAATTCACCGGATTCCCATATTGCCAGCTCCACTTCGTCTTCTTCATTGATTGATAACGATTCTCGAGTTAAACCATCTTTTTTCGGACACGATTTACAGTTCAGCAGAAGACACTCCTCCGATGGGTTTTTGCACAGGCAAAGTTTCTTGACGTGTTCTAGACTCAAATCGTTTCCGCCTGCGTTTGATAATGCCGCCAAACAAAGGGCGAAGTTCGCACAATAAATGCAAACGCACTCTTCGTGCATGGGACGTTTTATGACCGATTTTGGTCGCAGGGCGTAAAACTTTGTCAACCCAAGCTTGATTTATGAATTTGATGTCTTAATTTTGTTTGTACATCTCACGGACAGACATTGTTAAAAAGCGTTTTGCAACAAGGGTCTTTTGTCCGTCTGAGTACAGCGTCACAACATCTTTTGTATTGGGGCTTGCCCTTGTACAGTCTTTGTCATCGGACGTATAGTAGATCAGTGTGAGGGCCACATCATTTTTGTTTAAGGGATGGCCTTGATAGGTGTCGACGATCGCCCACACACAATTTTCAGCTTTCAGCTTTCTTGATCTGTCCGGAAGATAAGTTGTGACTTCGGGAATTAGAGACATAACTTTTTTCTTCGTCAAACCGGAAGGTAGCAGAGTCAGAATTCGGCACTTTTCTTGTAAGCGCACGTAAGCGCACCGTAAGTTGGATGCCCGTTGAGAGCAGGACGAACAAGAATTCTGCAGGTCGGGGCTTTCTATTGTGTGATAAACCTCACTAAGACGGCGGCCGATCTTCTTCGAGAAGTTTTTTGTTGCTTGTGTTAGCTTTCTTTCTACGTATTCATCTCGAAGATCTTTCTTCAGCGCGGACGGCAGTTTCAACGGTGTCACACTTACGTTTGCTGCGCTGATGACTTACTTCACATCTTCGATCATGGCTTGCTCCTCCTCAACTGCGGCGTCGCTCAGTGAAAGTCTCCTCTGCTCCTTGACGAAGTCTTGCAGGTCGCGCTTGAACATTGCAAAGCAGTTCTTGCAAATGCTGTCGTCCCCGTTGACAGATGCCGCTTGTTCAGCTGGAAGTAGCTGCTTTAGCAATTTGAAGTCCAGATCAGACACTTTGCGGAAATTGCGCTGGTATTCAATTTTACTTTTGTGTCTTCTGCCATAATCAGGGCAAAACACTCTACATTTGCTGAAGGTGCCTGCCATCCTCCCTTCTTCGGTGCCAGAAATGACCAGCTCAGCTGACTGCGTGACTGAGCTTTGAGAAAAGGAAAAAGGCGGTACGTTTTTGGCTCTGACCTGCCAGAAGGCCACCGCCAGCATGACCAGCTCAGCATATGGAGAGATATAATGCTTTGAGGAGAGAGAAAACCGAGTAATATTATTCGGTCCAGAATGGCCACAAGGTCACCGCCGGTTGGGAGATAAGAGGGAGAAAAGGGCTAAGGAGGCAAAATGAGAAGCCGCCGCAACCCCAGCAGGTAGGCCCGCCATTAGAGGATTATAAGTGTTTTAACTTCACCGGCTCGACGGACCTGCCAACTATTATTTGGTAAATCTACAACACCGCCACTATCCCTCTCCGTGTGTTTGCTTTAGCTGTCCGCCACCTCTCAGCGGCTCGCAGCTGTTGCGACATGAGAAAGGAACTTTGCTTCTGCAGTGTCCACGGGGGGCTGTTGGTGGCCCAGGCATCGGCCAGCAAATGACCTTGCCAAAGGGACAGCGGGATAACACCGTCACGCAAAACAAAGTAAATGTAAAGGCCTACCCATATGCATCGGATTTTAAGCAACTGTCAAGGTCTAGCGGCCGCTCCCCTCAGAGACATTGAGAGGGGAAGGTCGCCGAGGCGCGCTGAAAGGCGTTGACCTCGAAGAGTCGCCAGACTGAGGCGTTGTGAACCCCGCTAGACGCTACGAATACGTTGGCGATACTCCGTTCACCCGTTAGCTGACAGTGCGGTGGAAGCTGCATGCTCGTTGGGGCAGTCAACTGTCGGCCTTGCACCGCCTGATGATCCCCTCCTCCGCGTACTCACGCGCGGAGCGCGAGGTTAAGCGATAAGAGGCATGCCATTAATTGGTCTGGCGAACACATAGCTTCCGCGCACTGTCGGCTTAGGGTTGAACGGAGTATAGACGCACGCGAATCCTTTGAGGATAGGGTGCATGTGTGGGTAGGCTGTAAGCCGTTTCTCTTCCTGATAATGCAGCCTCTTTTGGTGTCATGTAACCGCAAACATAATCATCACTTGAATTCTTATAATCAGCATGAAACCTCACTACTTAAAAACAATCCAATTAGATTACTACTACTTAAATAGTAATGTTTATCACGAGGTGAAATATGAAGATAGCTTGGAAATGTGTTTTTTTTGCCTAGATATGTGGAGATGTGCAGAGTAAGGTTGCCGAAATACGCAGGACGCGTATGTTGTGTTTAGTTATACCAAGTTATGTTCTGCGTGACACACATAGACACAACACACTGCTTACGTGTCATTTCTGCTACAAATACATAAATACAATAGGTCAGATGTCAGCAAATAATATATAGCTGTGTAAAACAATCAGTAACGTTAACAATCAGTAACGTTCCAGATTGTCATGCATAGCAGAGTGGAAAATATTATGTTTTTAAACGCATGGCGTTACATCAAAAAACAAATACCCACTCTAATTGTTATTAACGTTTCAAGACTATGTTAAGAGATTTTTGTACAAAAAACCTAAAAAAATTAAAAATGTTTGTTTTAGAAGAATTGACTTTGACTATTGTACTTTTAGCGATTCCTCTTTTCTTCAGAGGTTTGTTTCACTGTATTACATCTGATTGACAATACAGATTATATTTTTCGAAAATAGGTAATGTCTTAAGCTTTCGTTTGATGTGCTGTTTATGCCAAAACGTTGAACAAAACGAAAGTTATAATCACTCAAGTTCGGCAAATATTTGTCAAAGGGACTAGGTTTGACCATTTTTATTTTACAAAATATTAAAAAGAAATATTTTTTCAGTTGTGAATAAAAAATTGCACCTGAAGTATAAAACAAGTGAAAAAAGTTTGATAGCTGTGCGGCCCATATATGAGCGTATACGGACTCTCAAATTTGCGACCTCTGACAATCGCCAAAATCTCAGGAATCCGTTTTCGGTCAAATGAAATAAAATAACTCGAGAACAAATTTTTTTTCTTCATTCCCATTTCCCCATTTCCCATTTCGTTGTAATGAAGAATTAGGCCACAAGATATATTTTTTCCAGAATTGTTCGAAGACCCAACAGTTTTTCTTGCATGGTTTGAGATGAAACCACCCAGACAGTTTATTTCAGTGCATGTCAACAGCCGAGAGACCTATAGGACTGTACACTTCGTTGAACAATACACAGTCGCTGTCGTTGCCAAAGACAGAGTAAAGGGAACGTGAAAAAAACGTCGTAAAAATAAAACAAATCAAGTAATATAAGACAGAAGTGTCTGCCAGACATATATTGGTTTTAGCGACACAAATTCAATTAAAAATGCCGTGCTCCAAAAGATGTAAATTTCATGTCTCTCGCTAAAGTGTCATTGGACACTTGACGTGCATATTTTTATAAAAACTGTACGGACATTTATGTGTTTCCCCAGAATGTGCCCTGTAACACCGCGACGACAATAGTTCATTACACTAAAGTGTACCGAGTACAACATTGCGTAAAGATGTCAGGTCACGTGCAAGCCTCTTGTGCTGAAGAGTCTGAAGGCCAAGGTCTTCCAAAACAGATCTGTAGCGATAACAACGGCGGCGACCAGTGTGTCTATCGTACACAATACAAATAAACGTCCGCTGGAAATTTTATATTATATTTCTATAAGACAAAGACACAAAGTTCCAAATTAGGGATGCAAACTCTAAACGCTGCCGGACAAAGAAAAATAAAACGAGCGAATGCAGTGTTGTCTGCGAACTCTTTTTGCTAAACTTAATAGAGCACCAAGGCATCGAAGTGCCTGACTGGCTTTGTTGAACACATGCTGGTAAAATCCAGCCTGAGGACCACTACAACACCGAGGTCTTGTGTAAAAGACACGCGCTGTTTCTGACTGCCAGAGAGATAATAGTTGAATACGATGCAGTCATGTATCCTGCTCATTGATATTACCGAAGTTCCATTGAGATTTAGTTGCAGTCTATTTGCTTTGAGCAATTGCTCAGCACAACATATGTCATTTGTAACAGAAAGCAGTGCTGCACATTCTAAACCTTTCTGAACAATTTCAAGCCATCGGTGACCAATAACACTTTAGAGTTTGAAGGCATACAATAATTCTCTGGAGATTAAGTGTGCATAAGCCACACTTATTCAATTTGGGCAAAAATATGTTATGTGCAACCTTGTAAAAAATATTTGACATATCAAAATAAATGGTGTCTACTTGACCGCGGTAGTGTACAAATAGCGCGCTAAGCTCGAGGAATACATTCATATTTCTCTCAATACATCTGCCTTTCACAAATCCGTGCTGCAATGGTGATATTTTCTGTTTAATATAAAAAGGTAGACAATCAAGATGCCAATTTCGAAAACTTTTGAAACTACGCGCAAAAGTGATACTGGACGAAAATAGTTTACATCACAGCGGTCCTTAGACATGAATTTTGGGACAACCACAGACATTTTTCACCGAGAAGGAAACACAGCGCGCTCTAATGACAAATTATACATATACGTTAGAGCTGGAACCAGGATTTCAGCGCATCTCTTGATAATACAATTTTGGATGCCGTCCCGTCCGGAAGAAGATTTTGATTTCAGCTTACGCACACCAAGTGACACCTCTTTTTTTTTTTTTCTAATACACGTTCACAAACTAAACAGTCAAAATTTTCCACAAGGTTCAAGCCAGCGGGCGTGCTATCTGACTGCAGAAAATAAGAACTGAAATGGTAAGTGAACGCCTCACATACCTCTTCCGGTGTGCAGCAAAGTTTACCATCGGTTTTCAACAGAGTTGAGCTCTCATTGTCCTTATTTTGTGCTCGTACATGACGCCAAAAACGATACGGTTGCTTCTTAAAGTCGCGTTGCAGACTATCCTGGTAAAGTCTCTTGCAAGAAGCTTTTTAACTAAAGTTCAACATATTGAAAATGTGTAGTGCCAATATTCGCAATTCAGCTTCCTATACAGTTTATGGTAATGTCGCTTCTTGAGTTGTGGGAGCAAGGGTCCGCCACCACGCCCAGGGGCCGCTACCGACCGCCTAAAAAGGACACAGTCTGAAGCGCACAACAGCGCAAGAGGAATAGGCGCGAGAGCCCATAAAAGCAGGACACGCCCACAGAACGGGGGAGACGGACCGAGGTCATGAAGGCGTGTACGTCGAACGCTACTGCATTGTTATACTTCAAAGGCTAACAAACCTTTCCTGTTACTCTAATAAATTTAGTTTCTTGTTATGGAAACCTCGGCTTCGTGTTGTTCCTCCCGGATGGACATGCAGCAAGGTAACCCTACAACAAAGTACTTTATGTTTCAAATTTGTTGAAAACCAACTGGGGCATTTTAACCTGTTTAGACGACCTTTAGGCATAAATCCTTCTATGACATACCGTACAATCGTCGTCAGCATATCGACGGAAGAGTGAACGTTCGTGACGCTGAAGAAACCAGACCAGTCATGGCTACGCAGACGGCCATATAGCCCCGAGTAATCGCCATAGGCCTGTCTAAACTTCGATAACTCTTGTACTTTTTTGCAGTCGGAAATGCAAGGAAAAAGACTGGAAAAACGGCAAATGAAACGTGTCCACTGGTACAAGCGTGTCGCATGCGTTACTTACATCAAAGACAGGAACATTAGTTGATATCAAATCTAGAAAGTTTCGGGCAAATTTTGTTATCCTGATAAGCTGTTGCCCTACTGAAAAAACCCATATGACGTTATACCGGATCTTACCGGCCCATGCCGGTCCGGTATATTTAGACCGGAGGCCCGGTAGCATCCTACCGACGGCCCGCAGTAGTTATACCGGGACCGGTCTACGTTGTCCGGGGTCCCAGTGACGCCATACCTGGCGGCCCGGAGTGCTTCACCGGGAGCGGTTTACTTAGTCCGGAGCCCCGGTAGCTTGATAGCGATGGCCCTATATGGTGTACCGGGCTGTGGCTCCAGTCGTACCGGACATTACCGGAACTCAAGGAAAGCAAAGCGGTCTCCCGGTGCGCTAAGCCGGTGAACCAGATCGTCACAGCGGTCACCCGGTAACTCTACCGATAAGCGGGAAAGCTGTAGCGGGTTATCAGCTCGCTATACCGGCGAAGACGCATAACTAATTTGATAAGGTCCGGTGACTCGCTGAAAAACGGAAATGTTTTATTACACCTCATTTTGACGAATTTGAAGCAAATTAGGAACCAGAAAATAAAAATACCTCCATAGAAGTGCAGCACGCAATAAAAATGTTTGCATTTGTAGTTTCTGTATAAAACAAAAGTAAGAGGATATATATATCACAAGTAAAAAAGGGAATTATTCACAGATCTTTAATAAAAGCCCTACCCCCCCAAAAAAACAGTGAAAAGCAAACCTGAAATCTGAAAAACAGTTTGCATAAACCAGGAAAAGTACCCGATTAAAAAAAAAAACACAGTTTAACAGCTTGGGTCTATACCGGGAAATATACCAGGACAGAAAACAAACGCTTTGCATAAACCAGCCTCCAACCCAAGTCCTACTGAACCCCCATGCACCTCCGGAAAGAGAGTTCCATACCATTTAGTACAGCGAAGTTTCGTCGAAAACACACGTTTTTGGGTTTTTGTTTTCAGTGTTAATCATAAAAAAGAAATGTAAATATCGCCAAATGCCTCAGCAAAACAAGATATTAAAAAAATGCCCCATTGGGCATTGAACCCACGACCGCGGCGTATAGACCTTTTCATTTGAGTAGTTGCCTCACCGGCGGATAGAGGGCGCTGATGCACTCGGCGCCATTAGGTTGCTTCAATTTGGTTGGTTTCGGTTTGAACGTGCACGCGGTTATGTTGCTGTTTCACGTGGTTTTTGCTTAATTTGGTAATACAATTATTTTTCTTGTAGCACACAACCAATGAAACAGTGATATTGAACCACTTCGAGGACTACAAGGCGTTTTTGAGCCTAAATTGCGGGCTTTTTTACGAACTCTTTTGATGTAGCTGATTATGGTCGGTTGCGAAACGCTTGACTAATAGGGAAGACTACTATTGTCCACGGCTGTACCCGATGACACTAGCTTCCAGAAAAGACAACTAATGAAGAGACTAACACAGGAATGTAAAGAATCATATTGACAGCTTGATTAGCAATGTGCTGAATCGGGCAGAACAGATGAACTCGCGAGTTTACTACTCACTGTTTGATTTTCGTGGGAACCCAACCTTTAGTGAACTTCGCGGACTAAAAAAGTATCGTGTAATTAAGCAGATAATTTATATAAACAAGTAGTATCGTCTCGGCCTCTTTTTTTAAATTCAGTACTCGAGGATATTTTGACAGGACTAGTAGGAAATTTCTTAAATTATAAACCCTCCTAAAGTACTCATACGCAGCATTTCGCGATATTGGCCCTTGGAAATAAATTATTCTTATTTGAACATTTCCTTGCCCAAGATATGAAATAAGGGACTGGCCCGTCAAATTAAATGTGGCATTTCTCTTCCGTAAAATTCGCCAAATAAAATTAAAGGGCGCAGGAGAAATATCTCGGAACGTTTGGCTGAATCCTAGCGCTAGGCACCACTTCACGGGCCTGTGTGAACAAACATTTATTTGTTTGAACAGATTCGCTTTGTAAATTTCGGCGTCGCCAGCCATCAAATGTAAACCTCTATCCGCCATCGACAGCGCTGGACTCGGGTGAATTGTTATGCAGACGGCTTTTTTTTTTTTTTTCCCGGCGCCAAATGTTGCGGACCCCAGATACTGGCAAAGTTAAAACAGCGTCCGCAAAAAAAAAAGGAAAAAGAAAAAAAGCGTTGTCATTATTGCGCATGCGCCGAACCGAAATCGCGTTTGGATTTCGATATAGAAACGACGTTATTTCTTTGTGCACGCTGATTCTAAAACTTCGCTACTGTTAAGCTGTTTGTGGCAGTTACGCGGGAAGTCCCAACCTTTGTGTTAATATAAATTAAGTAAATTGATCTGGTCATCTAAAGATAATCAATAAATCACTCAAGTGACTGTCAAAATGGGAGCGAGCAGGGTATACAATTTCTTAAACTTCATAAGTAAACCGACCAACCGAATGTTTACACTGCAAAAAACGATTGAGCACCTCATACACATGTAGGTGAGATATTATGAACAAACAAATCGCCTGAAGTTGACGTACCATTATTTCTAGCCTCAGATAAAATACAAGTTAAACGTTCGTTGTCTATTTCCTCCACGAGTTTCCTCACATAATCAACATAAACTGTTTTCGATATATCATGAATAAAATAATACTTTCATTAAATACAGATAGCCTTCTTGCGCTGACTATTCTTGAAGCCTTCCGATCCTAAATGCGCGATATAAATATACGCGCTTCTTATGTTCCGCCACTATTAGTAAAGAAACCTCAGTTGTCATAAGGACCTTTGAACCCTCGTGATGTCTCAGTCGTCGAGTAGACGTAACGGACTACAGTTTCCGAAGCAGGGCATGAAAGCGCGGTGAAACGCGGGGAAAATCACGAATACAACACATCCGCCAAGACGCGGAGGGGGGAGCGAAACCACAAGTTGAAGCAACCTAATGGCTGCCGCGTCACGTGATTCCAAGATGGCAGCGCCCCTGCGAGGGAGGATGAAATGGTCTATAAGTCAGAGACGTTACCACTGCGCTACGGCACAACATAAAACGAAGCCAAGCCGGCCAAACTCCAATTTAGTACACAATGCATTCCAACATGCTTTATTTCAAATAATTACATAAATGTGAAAACAGTTTATTTTTACATTTCAAAGTTCAAATCTAAGTCAACAAAAGCAAGCAAATTCACGTTGCGTCAAATGAGTTTTGTCGGAATCACTGTGGTCAAACAACCGAACCGATGAACATCGCCGAATCGCCATCGGCATCGTAGCAAAACTCAAAAGTGTTTTCAAAAGAGAGTTAGAGAAATATCGAATCAAACAAGGGGGAAGAAAACTAAAACGCAACCTCGAAAGCTGGTGGGATAAAGAGGTTAAGGCAGCAATATCGAGACGCCAAGCGGCATCTACAGAACGTAGATGGGCAAAGAAAAAGGGTGCCACACTAGCCGAAGTAGCATCAAAATGGGAGGAATTTCAGGGAAGAAAGCGGTAGGCATCAGCAATAATACATGCCGAAATTGGGAAGGCAGGGTTCCAGTGGATGATAGAGATAAACCAGAAGGATAGGAATGCGGCAAAAAGATTCTGGGAAAACATCAGTGCGCAGGGAAAAAAGACTGAGGGGTACCAGCAGACACTAACCACACAGGAAGGGACAAAGCTAGAGGGGGAAGAGGCAAGAGAATACATTAGGCATACAATCGAAGCAGCATTTTCGGAGATCGAATCAGATCAGGCCGTAGGGAATGGTAGCGTCCACACAACACAAGAGGAGGATCATAGTGAAGAAGAGGAAATGACCACTGGGGAGAGAGAAAAGCGGAAGGAAGGGTTCCGGCTGGAACTGCGACAGGTCCAGACGGCATACCAATGAGATTGATAAAGGTTCTAGGCCAAACAAGCGAATTGAAAGTAAGGCAGGTGATTGACTAGATACTTATAGGAGGGGAGGTACCCAGTGACTGGAAATTAAGCAGGATGAGAATATTATATAAGGGCAAGGGAGAGAAGGACAGTATCCAATCATACCGACCAATCACAGTAACTTCAGTAATATACAGACTAGCTATGCAAATTGTAAAAAGAAGAATGGAAGAATGGGCAGAGAGAAAGCAGATTCTAGGGGAGCTTCAAAACGGTTTCAGGAAAGATAGACGACTAGATGATAACTTATTCGTAATTACTCAGTGCATAGAGAGAGTAATGACAAGTCAAAGGCCATTATGGGTAGCATTTTTAGAGATCAAAGGGGCATATGACAATGTGAATCACGAAGAACTTTTCAACCAACGGATGGGATATGGAAAAGAGGGAACCATAGTTAAGTTTCTAGAACGTGTTTATACGAAGAATAGGGTGGTTATAACATGGGAAGCCGAAACTACAAGACCAGCAGCAATAAAAAGAGGTCTTAGACAGGGTTGCCCATTCTCTCCCCTGCTCTTTAGGATATAACTCAGTGAGATGGAAAAAAAGGTTAGAACAGTGCAACCTAGGGTTTGACCTTTCTTACATGGAGGAAGGACATAAAGTAAATCAAGTATTGCCAGGGTTAATGTATGCAGACGACATTGTACTCGTATCAGAAAGTCGTGAGACAATACAGGAACTGATTAGGATTTGCAGAAGGGAAGGGGACAGTTCAGGACTAAAATGTTGTAGGAACACGTCGGGTATAATAGTTTTCAATGACGAGAAGGGGGAAGCCTTGGAGATACAGGACGCATCGATAGAACACGTTGAAAAGTACAAAAATCTGGGAGTATGGTTACGTGAAGGAAGACGGTATCTAAAAAAACATGAAGATATTGTAATGAAGAAGGGGAAACTAAGAATCGGCTATCATGAAACAGAGGGCACTATGGAACTATAATAGATATGAAGTCGTTAGGGGTGTATGGAAGGGAGTCATGGTGCCAGGGCTGTCATTTGGGAATGCGGTATTGTGTATGAGGTCAGAAATCCAGGCAGGTTTAGAGATACAGCAAGGGAGTGTGGCTATTTTGGCATTGGGGGCACATGGAATACACCAAATGAGGGAGTACAGGGGGATATGGGTTGGGCATCGTTCGAGAGTAGAGAAGCGATCAGTAAAGTGAAATTTGAACAAAGACTAGCTGAAATTGAGGATACACGGTGGGCAGCGAAAGTTTACAAGTATCTATATATGAAATGTTTAAACACTAAGTGGACAAACCGAACCCGCAAGCTGATATTTAAATACATTCAACCAGATGGAGCCGATCAGAGCATATCAGTGGAAAAGGGAGTAAAGGAAAAAGAGAGGAAATTGTAGGAAGAGAGAATGCAGGGGAAATCAGCTTTAACAATATACAGGGCACAAAAACAAGAAATAAAGAAGGAAGAGCTGTATGATAATTCAGTAGTAAGCTCTTTGCTGTTTGAAGCTAGAACGGGGGTGCTAAGAACGAAAACGTACAGGGCTAAATTCCAGGAAGTAGACACTCTGTGCGATGTATGCAACCGCGATAAGGAAACTATAGAACATGTAATTTTAACGTGCACGGAGCTTTGTCCCACCCTCTTGTGGGGGATGACTACGGATTTGGAGGGAGCACTGGGTTTTTTCGGACATAGATGGACGAATGGATAGGGAAAGAATTGCGGTAATTAAAAGGAGATTGGAAGATTGGTGCAAGAGATCTAGGGATGGATAAAAACAAAATACAGAAAAAAATAAGCAATAAATTTACTTCAAAAGAGAGGGGGGTCTGTTATAACAAAATTCATACAAATTTAAAAAAAAAAAGAAGGACGGGATGAAATATAAGGCTAGGTGGCGCAAGCTGCCACCCGTTACAAAGGGTATAGCCATTACCATCCATCCATTCATTCATCCAAAAACAAAGCGAGTAAAGCGAGTGACAAACTTCATCGACCGTCCCAGGAGAAAAAAGTGTCCCAGGTGCCGGCGTGCCCATTAAGCCAACTATGGATTTCAGTCTAATTGGTGAGTGCTCGTCCATTCGTTTAACTTTTTCAGTCCTTTCTTTTTGGAGCGTTAATGACCTGTACTTGTGTGTGTAGGCAGCGTGAAAGCGAACGTGTGCGGTTACTTGTCGCACAGGTGCTTTGTGCATTGGATGACCCTCGAGCTTTTGCCGAGGAAGTCCCGGAACGGTCCTGTCACTGAGCGAGCAGTCGGATTGCAGGAACGCACCCCGAGGCAAACGTCCCACCGAAGACGCGGGAAGGCGGAAGGCGGATTTGGTAAGGGTATCACGAAGCTTAATCTCGTGGATCGGTGGACAAAGCTTGAGTTCTACAAATCGGTCGGCGGTTTGTTTTGCGGAACCTGTGACTGCTAGGAACCCGTTACGTGCTAGCGCTAGTATTTGTAGCCTATTTGCTTCCACTGCGGGCGTTCGTATTCAAGTTAAATTTTCGTCCTCGGAAACTACTTAAAATATTGCGTAGCGTCCGCCTTTAGAAGTGGGGTCTGTATTGATGTGGTGCTTGCGAAGAGTATAAAGAATTCTTTTTGGACAGCGACACGGACTTTTTATACAAAATGCTGTATATATTGCGCTTATTTGTTAGCCCTGTTGCAGTACTTTATTGTGAAGGTAGGGGGGGGGGGGGAATGCCATTGACTAGTTAGAAAGAAAACAAAAAAACAAGGTGTTTCGAAGAACTTTTTTGAAGAGACCATGAACTGATATTTTAACTACTTCATCCTAAGCTTTCCTACTCAGCTCCTAAGCAAGTGAGAAGTCATGTGGTTGTATTTCACTGGAACCCAAAGTTCTCCCAGCAGTCTGAGAGCCGACAAGGAGAAAGCCCTTGATAAAATTCACGCCTCACATTTTCGCAAGCTCCAACAACCCTAAAGCCAGCGACGAGACAAGCGATGGCAACCCTTTCCGTTATAACTAAGTCATCCGCGCAACGCGACAAACCGCATGAAAGCGACGGGAGCAAGCGATCAAGGCGATGAGCAACGTTTTCTAGGAATCCAATAACCAAGCGGCGTAACAAGCGGTAGTGGGAAATCTCCATCGCTCGTCTCGTCGTTGGCTAGATCACTTGCATGCGGTTCAGCCTTAATTGTGTGAACGCGAGAGGCACATGCCACAAGTGCTGCCACTCACTTCCAAGTCCCTCTATTTTCAAGGCTACACTGCCCTTTGCTTCCAAGTGCTGCACAGGCCTTGTGCGCTGGCACTTAACGCCACTTATGAAACTAACACAAACGCATCAAGGGGTTAGAAGGGGTTAACCATCTGGTGTGGTCACCGCACCATTCCTTTTCAGGTGTGCGGGCTTTCAGAATAAAATTGGGAAATAGTGCCGCGCGCGCCACTGGCCTAGTTGGCAGTGCTCCCGTGTCCTAGAGGTTACCGTGCCTGCCTCCCACGTGAAAAACCGAGGTTTGATGCCTCGCCGCTGATACAGCATTTTGTTGTTTTTGTAATGTCGCATTCTGGTAAATTTGAGAACCCGGTTGCTAATTTGACGTTAGAATGTTCTACGCCGATTGTTCCAGAAGCCCACGCGTCGACATAGAATGCTTCGTGTGGCAAGCCTGAGTTAGTCTCGCCCCAGCGTTTGATCGTGCTTTTTCACTGACATCGACGCCTGCGACGCTAAGCGTCTTCTATTTTGTTTTGAGCACAAGTCCGCCCCATTAAACGTTTAGTTCCTCAGTTACTTGCCGCCTCCTCATTTCTCATTCGTGACAATATCGGGGCTTATTTGAAAATGAAGGCCTGCCCATACTGCATTTGATATTCTTGGACAGTGTCCACTGCAATTTGTTAACCAAGTGCAGGTTTTTCATGTCACTCAAAATCTACATTCCTGTATCCAAAAAAAATAATGACTAGGCCAATAACGACACTATCTTTAATTTTGGCAAGCCTCCATAGTATGCATAGTTTACAGTAAGACTCCTGGTTCGATAATCCAGTTTGAATGTTACTGCGATAAAAATTCAGACTGTTTTTTTTTTTTTCGTAGGGGACTTATTATTGACATTTTTACTCACCCATCTATGATGGTCCAACTGCCCAAAAAAGATATTTGTAGCATAAAACCTTCTTTATTTTTGATGCAGCTCAAGATTAAATCTTCTGCAGAGGGGCGACGAAGGCGGTTTTCGGTGCTGTAAACCTGCAGCGCCGAAGACTAACGGGGCAGCCCGGCAGGCGGCTGAAGCGAGCAGCTCCGAAGAGGGCACTGACTCCTGACAAGCTGGCAACCGTGGGCAGTAAGTTGTTTCTCTTTGCTCCCAACACGCCAAACTCTGACATTTATTTACAGCCATCAATATTGCATGTTGACCACTTTGAGTGCTTGGTCTCTTTATTCAGGAAATACAAAATGAAGCATATGCATAATGGTTGCTTGCATGTGAAGAAAGGCACCATTCCTTATGATAATGACAGGCCTGACGGAAGAATGTCCCAATCACGGACATATGCACAGAGTGTTACAATACTTAACACCTACAAGGAATCTCTCTAATAATTAAAGGGTAAGGTGATGTTTGTACATATTTAACAGTCTTTAGTAACTCAGTTATAAAATTTTCAATTGTTTCCAACATCGTCATGCATGTTGTCAACATGCAGAAATTTAGTTAGTCTTTTTTGACTTCCGTTTACTGAAGATCGCTTTGGCTGTCACCACAGACCTAGCTTTGTTTACAGCTGCACTTATCAATTTTGTCCACCTAGCCACACTAGGCTGTGGTTGCAGAGGAATATCGGGTACTATTACGGCGAATTTCAGCTGAAACGCCATGACACCTTGTGCTCGGGACTATTAGTGGCGTTTGTCGTATCACTGGGCAAACACTTGCGCACGCTGGGGCCGAGACACATTTACTCCTGTGGACGTTACGCCGTTTCAATCCCCGTCACAATAAGTGCACTATGCAACCCAATGTCTAAAGACGCCCATGAAGGCCACATTTTTTGATAATTTGCCTCGGCATCTTTGCCAGTGAAAGGACAAATTAAATTGTTATTTACCAGCTCGCTTTTTACTTGAGAGTGAAATAAACTTTCTTTCTTTCGTGTTGGAGCATTCACCAACATGCCCTCAGAACCGGCATTTCTGCTGCTGCATTGTGAATGAGAAATTTAGCTAGGGAATGCTTTAACAGGCATCACACAGCATTTACGAACGGCCTGCCAGCATAGTGCTCATTCCATATGGCAGCAGGCAGGTGTGGGGATTGAGAGAAACCCGTAACCCCTGGGTTTTAGAGTGCCATCCTTGGTTCTCTTGAATGGCAATAGTTATGCATGAAACCGTTTGCAAAATTTAATCGAAACAAGCTCTGCGTTACTTTTGTGCAGAGCCTCGATTTGTGCAACAATCAGTTTGTGATAAGTGCATCACACTCAGATCTTGGTTCATATTTATGGAGAATGACAAGTGTGACCTCGTCACCTTCGCACTCAATACCGTACCCGCCGTCTCGCTACCAGACAGTCGGAAGTTCGCTGTGGCACGAGCACATGGGGAGAATTTTCTCTGCGTCAGTCTGGCGCCAGTGTTTAGGGAGCAATGTGCCAGGCGGCACTGGTAGCGCCACACGTGCCGTTTCAGCTCACACCGGCCACGATAGTACCTGATGTTAAGAAGCAGCAGTTCTTACAGAAGCATGGTAAACTAACGTTTCATGCCTTGTAAAAGAGAACATTCCACTGGTTGAGAACACATCTTCAGAGTGCAACCCATCGCCTGCACCAAGCCGCTTTTGATGCTTCCTTCGTCATGTTAGCACAAGGGCAAACGGGCTTCGAATTAGACATCAAATAAAGTTTAAATCTTCGTTCTTCTGGGCCCCTCATTGCAGGAGCGTAAAAGAACATGTCACTGTTGACACTTATGATTTCTCACAATTTTAATGCGTAATTCACGGCTAGCTCAGCTCCCAAGTACTGTGACAGGCCCCATAAAAAAATTATTTCCCGTCTCTCCGTGAACAATGCTCGAACCATGCGGCAGTGTTCTCCTGTTTCCCCCAATCATGTTTAAACTTTACAGATGTCATGACAGATCTTGTTCTCCCATCTATTCCGAAGGGTGTTATAGAGCCCTTTTGTTAATTTGAGGAAGATCTAATAAAGCAAGTGGCAGAGGGAATCATCATTTATATCCGCTGTTGGTTTTGTGTGCATAACAACACAACATTTTTTGTGTCTGTAGGTGTACAATAATGTAAGAAAAGAGCTGGGGGAAACCTGGGAAAGTAAATAAAAGTGCCTAATTCACATACACTGGCATGATGCACGTTAAACGGCAATTTAGAAATGAAATTCCGACAAAGGCTAGAAAACATTGAAGTGATAGATTTAAGCATTTATAGGCATATGCCTAAACTTACGTGCCCTGAATTATTATGTTCAGTAAGGACTAATGCTCTTGAAATGTTAGGATAGATCACCTCTGTCACAGTATTATGTGGTCAACCTTGGGGTGGGCCACAGTTATTAGAAATTCCCACGAGGCGTTTTCGAACCTACTTTCACTGCTTTCCGTTTAGGCCGCCAGATGCTGTGAATATTTGCTTAGCTCGTGTAAACTGTCGAACGAGCCCACCCTGAAAGTTTTGTGTACCCACCCTTACAGTTCTGAGTCCTAGCCACGATGTGCCGTTGATTTTACAAGTCGCCTTTACTCTATTCACCCCTACGCTGACTGGGCCGGAGAAGCTGCATGCTCGTTGGTCCAGTCAACTCAATTTTAAACCACATGATCAACCCTCTCACCCCCTGCAGACTCACGTGCACAGAGTGAAGTCACTCAATCAGAGACAGGCCTTTGATTGGTTCGGCGAAAAACACTCAGTTTAGGGTGGACGTTGTGTAGCCCAGAGCAGGCTAGCTGTGCCGATTTCGAAACAAAGTTGCCATTTAGAAGGTGGTCAGATTTAAAGTGGCAAATAGTTTGGCTGACCTATTTTGGGTTGATAGACCAATAAGATCCTTGCTAATTGTTCTCAGTTGCACTTTAATAAGTACTATATTCAAACTTAACATGTGATTGTGATGTGTTTTTTTCTAGGGCTACGGTGAAACCCGATTGTATCGAACCCGGTTAATTCGCACTATTCCTTGTATCGAACTATTTGTGAACATACTAGTAGCTGCAATAAAAATGCATAGTGAAAAATGTGGTTACATTGAACGAAAATTGCAGCGTCTCCCGATAGATCGAACTGCTCTGCAAGCTGGCTTTCCCTCCGAGACTCAATAAATTTGTTGGGGGAAAGCCAGCTTGCAGAGGAAGCTGGCTTCTTTTTTTTTTTTTCTTTGGGGCAACCGCTTAAACCACCCGGAAGACAGAAAACAAATCTCTTGCGTAGGGAGCAGGCAGAGGGTGAGCCGGTGAGACCTTGAAAAACGAAGTGGCCGCCGAATAGCCGCATGGAGCGTCCCTCATGACCTACAGACGCTCCTTTGAGAGTAAATGTTTCTAAATGTGGCGTGCTTGTTCGTTGTCAAATTCATTAAACTTTGTATATAGAATTACTCGCTAGATTGAACTGGTAAACGGGTTTGTCCGAGTTTGACATAAACGGGTTTTACTTAACACCAGTGCATATAGATAATTTTCATGTTTTTGTTTTTCATTTTCAGATGCCGTCAACGTGCACATCGGGTAAGCACCCTTGGATGTGTCATTTAGGCGATGGAAGGGTCTCATGAACAAGTACATCACGGTCCATGAAGAAACTTCAATATATCGACAGGAAGCTGCGTTTTAAGATACTTCTGGGAACTAACTTAGTTTTCCTGTTCATGTGATGACGGTGCTGGGTTATTTGCTTCTGTCATGCGTGTAATATATATGTTTCAACTGCACCTGCTTTCGAGTCCTTGTTTTAGTTCTTTTGCATGCTCTTTTCACCTTTTTCTGAACAGGAATTGTACGGGTGGACCTGCATCACGCGTGGACCTGCATAACGGGTTGACCCGCGTAACAGGTCGACCCGCATAACAGGTTGACCCGTATCTTGTCGGGTGCTCCTGTTTGCGAACCGTTCACATATAGGACGACCTGTTTGCATAGGGGCCCCGTATGTCCATAACATCGTATGACCCAAACAGGTCAACCCGTATTAAAATTATATGGGTTTTTTCAGTAGGGTGTAGTTCATTAAAATGGTGAACTCAAATAGGCATTGTGCTATCTCACGTACTACGCTAGTGCAGTCACTCTGGAGTAAGCCTCCAGACCAATCAACCTTAGAAAGATTGAAATCGACATAATTGTGTAGTTTGTACTTCGAGACATTAACCTGTCTTAAAGGTCTGCAAAATGCTGTTTAAAACGCGGGTTTCGGAATTAGAAGGAAAGTAATAACAAGCAATGAAGCAAGTTGAGCTGTAGGACGCTGGCACCTCAAGCCAGATGCATTCCTCGTGGGACTCAGTGTTTCTCCTTCTGACTACCCGAAATAAATATTTGCACGCCACGAGGACACCACCGCCATTTTGAGCCATTTGTGCGTATTTGCGATTCCTCCTAAACACGGGAATACTGATCTGAGAAGTATGACTGGCTTGGGCAGAAGAAATTTAACCAAGTCTTGGTCAAACAAATGGCATCATATTTGCAGGCGTATGAACTAGCGAAAAAACGCCTCACGTAAATATCTCTTGGACCCCTCGTATTTTGGTAGCATAAGCTAGTTTTAATCGACGCCATTAGTGGTTGTTAGGGTAACATCAGATTCTTCGAAGAACCGCGAAGACGACAAGCAGCCGTAAAAGGGACGGAAGACGAAGCCAGCAGACCACACTTCGGGTTTGCTTACAATTTCAAGCAGTCGTTCATCCAGGGAAACGTGGAAGAAACTGTACGAGTGGTTCCTTGTTTTCAGTCTCGTAAATGTCACCGTTCCGTCTCCGATGAAACTCGCCAGTAGTTCCTGTACGTCGGACGCCATCGTACCGGGAGTTAAGGGTGAGACGAAAAGGCCTTGGCTGCCGGCGCTTTTGGCGCTACTTGGGGCGTGCACTGCTTAGCACTGGCAAGCGTTGCTGGAGGCCAGGTGCCATTGCTCACCCGTTTCGTTTAGGAGTGGTGGACATTACGCAGAGGACGACATGTAGAAGACTCGGACTGTGCGTCCTCACCCGAGAATCCAGGGACAGTTGCAGCGACACAGGCGAATCTTTGCGCTGGCGATGCCGGTTGAACGGAGAATCGGAGCGGTGGAAAACCTGCTTGCTCACGACACACTCGCGCAAATCGCGTTTTTCCACACAAAGAGTCGCATTTTCGGCCAGTGTAGCTGTCGCACTTCAATCGTTAGAGCATCTATCTGAGCTGCCACCTTCTGCATCAACGTGACGACGTTCGGAGGTACGGAGCCGCCGGCAGTACCAACCCCTCTTACAATAATCAAAGCCTAGGCAACGCCTCCTCTCTCTTCATGAAACGTCGTCACAGCCGGATCGCGCTAACTCGGCTATTGGGCCCGAGTCCAACCTTCGACGTGGTGATTGAATACGAGCCCTGGCCGAACACTGACGCAGCACTCGTGCCCGATCTCAGGCCTCAATTGATCTGACTGTGATGACGTTGCGGAAGCCTTTTGCTTATGTAGGTGGTGTTGGCAGTACTCGCAAGCTTTGGGTAAGACGGAGATTTTTCGGTGGCTGTGTCCCTGGTGCTATTAGCGCAGGCAAGCTGGGCAGCAGAGGGGTAAGGCAGCTTCACGCACTTGACGGATTTGTAGCAACTATACCCAGACTGCATTAGACTACATTAGGAACTTGTATCCCTCGGTTCGAATGCCCAAGCACTTGCACTAAAACCGGTGTTCACGCGACACACACGGAATAATTCGCTGTCTGCCAAAACTAGACTCGGAGCAGCGTGCACAGTCGTCCGCCTTCGCCGCCATCTGAATGCAACGATGATTGTTCGTGCCTGCAACTGCCTCTATTCATCTTTGCGAAGGGCGTTTCTTTTAGACATTTGCAGATTTGTCAAAATTTGCTACGAAAGCTACACCTAAGGCGGCTTGTGCAGCTAAGTTATACAGCCATTGGAACATAATATACTGTAAACGACTAAATGTTCACGAGGACCTGATTTTCGCAAATTTCGCGAATCGCCTACGTTTCGCGAAAAATACGTCCCGCGAACAATTCGGGCAATATGTTAACGCTACGGAAGCTACACTCGATTCGCGAAAATTAGAACCCGCGAATAATTTCCAATTTTCAGCTTTGGCCCAATTCGCGTAAAAATGAGCCCGCGAAAATTAGGACGTTCACAGTAGTTAAATAATATTCACGATAATTAAAAAAAAATAATTACACTAAAGGGTCACTGACACTCCAAGGTATTTTTTATTGCCAAAAACGATGCAATTTTTGACTAATGAAACTAAAGTTCTTTTTTTTTTTTTAGTTTGAGAGTGGCTGAGCGTAAACGAAACCACAACATCAGTCAATTGTAAAAATAATTAGTGCACGTGCTCCGTTTTTCAAGGCCCCGAAAATGCAACCAACTTTGACGCATCCGTGCGGCTTTTTCTTCTCCTTTTTCATCATCCGAGTTTTCGCGCAGCCATCTTTGCGGATGTGGCAAAACTGGTAGCTTCAGCACACCAACGCACTTTGGATGCGCTCAAGTCTTTTAAAGCGTTTACTTAACTTGTGATTATCGATGACGCTCCGAAACATTGCAATTAAAATTATTTGCTTATTCTCCGTAAATAAACGTTAATTAACAAATTTTAGAGGGATTTATCGCGACGATTAGCCTCCTATATTTTGTCTCACTGGATGTATAACTTCCCTGCATACACTCCGTTTCTGTGGCGTTCATGGCTTTAAAAAAAAAAAACGTGAAGTAAAAAAACAAAACAAAACTTGTATATGGCTTTTGTACTATTTTATTTGGGGTTCAAATATATTTAGCTGCGTGAAGAATTTGTCAGTAACCAAGGCCCTCTTAACATAGCCAAAATATTGTCAATATGAATTCGATCATGACTGACACAAATTATTGCAAGCGACGAGTCTAGAGCGTTTAACAGCCTAGAAGGTAATATCTAAAAAAGTCAAATTGTAAATCCGCTTAAAAAGTGCAGTGCAATTTAGTTAAGCGTGTATCATGAATCATCCTACCTGCTATTTGATATTTTATTTTAATTTAACATTGTGTATAACTTTATTGCAAGTTACATCTTCTGGTTGGCATCCCTGACAACAATATGAATGGCTCATTTTAAAATAAATTGTCAGAACTTCTTTCTCTAAATGTCCGGAATTCCAGATTATCATAGTGCGGTCAACTTCATCACTTTTTATTTCTTATAATCATAGTTTCAAGTATTTGTAGATCTTTCAACAGACGCGTATGCTATCGTAGGTAATTTGTGAAAACATTTTCTATAAAAAGGTCATTACTTTCAAAAGTGCTTACATACGAAGTAATGCTTAAAATAACCAATACATACTTCAATACATTAAAAAAAATTTTAACAGATTTTGTTTTCATAGAGCAGTACTGGTATCAGGAGCAAGTGAGGTTCGGTATAATAAAGTAAGAACGCAGCCAAGGAAGGATCTGCGATAACGGCGTGCTATAAACGTTTAGCCGCAATACAATTATACTCACTCTATTAAAAAAAAAGTACGAAGACGCAGATAACTCCAAAAAGAAGCAGTTTTCAAAGTTAAATAAAACAACATCCAAACGAAAACAACAAATTGCTAAGCGGTCGTGGATCAATTCAACACTTTAATTGTTTATATTTTGTCTCTCCAACGATGAGGACATGTGTGATGCCGAAAGTCCAGTACCCTTTGCTTGCATTCTAAGGACCCTGTTTGCACATTATATTATAATTGCTCATCTGTATTCACAAGTGGTTTTGGTATCACCCTGTAGGCACCATCTATTAGTGGCATCAATATTACCTTATCTGGCATTCTATGACTTCTACTATATTCCTCTTCAGCCTACGAAAGAAAAACAGGCTTTCGTCAAATTTAATAGCTTGTTCGATGTAGTTCTTAAAAGATTCGATGATTGCAGTAAACATATGTGATTTGTGCGTTTCATGCCTGTACTCCCGTGGTCAATACGATTGGAAACCGTCGATCCCTTCTTCTTCAGTGTCCACGTTAACCAGAAGTTCCGTTATTTCTAAAATGTCAAAACGTCCGATGTTTGCAACCTCAAATTGGCAATCCATTCCTAAATAAATCACATTAAAAAAACTGGCAGGTATGCCAAAGAAGCATGAATGATTGTTTCAGTTAATTTATCCTCGATAGGAAGTTTTGATTGTACAAAGAATAATTAATCTTAAACGAAGTTGAAAGTATCTTATTCGGCCATATTAATGGAAAATGAGTAATGCACTACGTGGATCATTACTTGTTTTAAAAACAGTTATTGTGGTAAAAACAAGTACAAACCGCAAGAAAAAAAATAAATATGTATGGTACCTCAGTAAACATTCATAAATTTTCTTAAATCATATTGATTTCCTGGCACGCCACCCTACAATTTACTTAACACCTCGGAACAACGAAAATACTTTCATAAAAATGACATCAGCCTATTTCACCGTCTTTTTTGTCCCAGAGGTAATGAAAGCCATGTGCTAAAATGTATATCTACATGTATAAAGCAACAGAAGGTCCCCAAATTTAGGAAAAGGGGAGAGTGGCGACTCAATCACGACTGCGCTCCAGCACACACTGCCCTGTCAGTGAAACAATCTTTTAACGAAAATGGCATGGCAAAGCTCCCACCCCCCGTATTCACAGGACTTCGCCCCGTGTGAGTTTTGTTTGTTCGCCGGTATTAAGAAGTCCCGAAAGGAAAACCTTTCGTGGTCCACCAAATCAGACATTGCGAAAAACGAGGAATGATTTCGAAGCGGTTGTGCAAAACAATTCACAACATGCCGCTAGATCCTTAGCAAACGACGCTGGTCGGCAAGCTGACTCGTAAGGTGTGCCGCTAAGCGCTGCTACCGGCGAAGGCCGGTACTACGAAAAGAAATTAATTCCGGTTACTTTTGTGTCCCCCTCGTATATAGGTGTGATGTCACTTAGGCCATCCCGTCACATAGGCGTGACATCACATGACGTCATGATGTCAAATGCTCATGTTACGTCACAATGTCACGTCTCTTCATGTGACTATATGACATCATGGCGTCAGACGACATCAGTGTGTCAATGACGATACGGTGTCACGAGAGACTTTGAGAACATGCGTAACGTCTGCCGTAACATTAAATATTCACGTGAAGTCACGATGTTACGTGATAGATCTTCGTGACGTTTCGTCATAAGGGCTCTTCGTGACGGTTCCTGATTATTTTTATTTATTTAAAATGAATTCCTCTGATGAAACAGGTTATGTCTTAAAAGGAATTTTTCTCCCGGAACTTGGACCGGTTGGATGTTTGAAAATTTTGACTGAACTTCTTTATATAATATTATAGGTGGACGCTTTGACGACATCATAAAAGAAGACAGAAAAGCGTCCATGGAGGCGCGCCTCAAGTGCGCCCGGAATGATGGACAAGCGGAAGTCTTCTGTTTTACGGGTTGAGTATCTGTTATATTTCATACCCTTCACAAATCAAAGCTCTCTATATAAACATTCTGCCGCACTCGACTACCAAGGCACATTCCTAAACGCAAATATATCGTCGCTGTCTGGATGGGCTACACGAGCCGGCGTTTTGACAGGTTACAGTGGTTTCCCATTAGGCTGCACGCTTCTCTGAGTGGCAGCCACGTCGGACGGCGTTGGAGATTTTCTCGCATTTGCTGCTCCATCCTCCACCATATGCCAGTTTATGAATAGCCATAAAAAAGAGACGTTACGTAAACCCTGGTATGTGTAGTTTGCGATGAGATGATGCCGCACGATGTTTACGCTTTCTTTGTGTTTCAGCGTGTCGGTGAGTTGCACATCATTGCGTTACATGTTTTTCTTGTGTTTTTTTTGGCTTTGTAGGGCAAAATTTGCTTTGCGCTGAAGCCTACGCTGCTGCTTTGTTTCCAGCTTGTTAGCGTGTTGGCGAGCAGCACATGTTCGTTCTCCATTATCAATATAGTTAAAGCGGTGGAATCAGAAATCTGTCGTGCTTGTATACCTCCGCACGTCCAGCCAAGGTCTTACTTAGATCCACAATTTTTATTTTTTTATACACTATATTTCTGGATAATCGGAAGAGCGATCTCGGATTGGAGACAGAATGCTTCTTGTGACCAGAACTAACGCAGTGAATTTAATGTGTCATGTTTAATAATGATACTGTAGCTTAGAAATGTTTCTAATCTATTACTTCTTTCTTGCAGCATCGCGATAATTTCTAGCTATTCGAAGCAATGAGGTAGAGTCTCCACCACCAGTAGTAACTAACAGTCTAAGAATCGAAGAACGGGGCAAGTTCTCACACCCTATTATTGCTACACCGAAGACTAGTTTGCGACATTCACCAAGCAGAATGTCGAAGAACTAATAACGCAGCCATAAATCTGTCATAATGAGCCCCGTCCTGCATTTTAGAGGCTGTAAGCGACGACAAAGTAGGTAAAGCATGCATGTGCACTTTCATTGTTTCTTCAAAAACGTCTTTGTTCTATGACTACGCCAGATCAGATATTGGAATACATCCCGACACCAAGAGTCATTCGGCGCACCCAATTTGTGTCCGCACTGGGCCGTCGTGTGATATGGCCTTCCTTTACATTCGAGAGTACAAAGTTTACTGGTCCAGGTGGTGCTGCTGTAGTATTGGTTCTTTGAGTACAATGCTGTAGATGGGCCTCCTGCACTGAAGCTTTGAACAAACTCTGCAGCTCTCGTTTTGGGTAGCACAAGCTCACTTGATTTGGCCTCGCACTACTTATGACACTTTCGCTGAGCTTGTTCTGCTGTGGTGTAATGCTGAAGAACAAAAAAACACCTTTTGACGTCCGAATTCTTCTAGGCTGAATGCCGCAAGACATTTGAATGTGCCAGATTCATGCCGCCACCACTCGGCTCCACGTCATTTATCTCTGGGTGGTGACGTCAAAACAACTGACGTCCCGACGTTCTTTTTTTTCGAATATTTGGGACGCGGCGTTTTTTTGTTCACTCCATACCGTTCCAACTTTAAACTGTGGTTCGATGGCGTTCGATTGTTTCTTGTTTCTTTGCAGCATCCTAAGGATCTCGCGTTCCGCACCAAAACAGACACAGTTCTGCATTTTTGAGAGTTCTTGAGGCTCAAGTTGGTACTATCTAAAACAAGAGCTAACAAGTCTCTTTCTGCAGTGCCCCACGGGGAACTCAGGAGGCCTATTGATTAGCTCACAGGTTTATTTTAAATCCTTAAAACACTTGTCTCAGAGGCATTTTCAACAACTGTGCAGCAAAATGACGAATGGTAAACAGATATGTTTCTTGTTTAGAGCAAGGCGACAGAAAAGGGCGACAGATTCAACAAAATTGACACTCAAAACAATAACAAATGTAACGTTAATAAAACTGCAAAGTATCAGTGTTTCGCTATAAAACTCTAGATGGTAAACGTGCAATGATATGCTAGACTATGACGTGATGACTTTGTAATAGACAAATATTGCTTTATGTGTAAACAATTATCACACTGCTTTAACATTTCCTAGAAATAAATACATCAAGCTACACGTTTGTTTCCATCTATGCATTTCATTTTTGTAATCATTCCGCGTCGGGTGCGCTCTTAGGTATCACGCTTCAGTTCACAGTATAGTAAGCAAGGTTGAAGTATAAATAGTAATTTATAGTATAGTATGAACTCCTGTTCAACTATTTTGTCTTTTAGTGTATCATATATGTACAGAGCTGCGCGTGTCATTGAGGTTCTCTTTTAGCACTAGGAAGCTCCTGCAAATGTTTGCGTCCGTTTCGGCTTTAACTCTGCTAGTAAACTCTGCGTGTCAAGAGCGTTATTTATGCCCTAATTGTGCGTATACTTTTAATTTACCGTTTGTAGTGCGATTAGTATTCATTTTTGAAGTACACGTGGAGTTGTCACCTTAATGCTATAGACATCGGCAAGCAATATCTGTGGCGAGTTTTAAGAGCAGAACAACTGGTAAGGAGCAGCTGGTCCTATATCGGTGTCTGCCACACATTTAGAACGCTACAAGCACATTGATTATAGCATAGGAATACTGATTCCGTAGAGAGGTTTCACCACAGGGACATTTTTTTAGAACGATGTTTTCTGTTTCTGGGCTTCCACGTTTATGACCGATCGCGTCCGAATGTAATCATATTGCTGCCAAGCTATCGTGAAATTGTTTATTCGCTTACGTCATGGTCCTGCAGGGGTTTGGGTCACGGTAGTTCAGCTGGGGTACGGTGTCACCGGAGGGTTTCTTCTACCTCGTCCAAGTGGTAGGGTGGCTTGCCGCGGAAAGCTCTGGCAGCGACAAACGCGAGACCGTTCCGACGTCTTCGTGGGTCCGCGCAAACAGTCAGCACCTTCACTTTCGGGAATCCGGTCCAGAGAGAGGCCAGTAGCGGCCACTCCTCCTTGCTGTCACCTCTGTTCTCTTGTTTTCAGAGCTTCCTTGGTCTCGTGACCATCCCTTTAGAGGAACACTGGGGGATGAGTCATTCCCGTCTCGGGAACTGAGTCACGTGACGCCAGGTGGCCGAGTAGCTGCAGTCGAGTGCGAAGAAAAAAAAAGGAAAGACAACAAAGAACGCCGGAAAAGGTTCACACGCATGTTTAGCGCATTACCGAGACATGCAAACCTTTTAAATATATTTATGTCGGTGCATATGTACAAATATAACCAGTATTCAAAACCGGCAGCCGTATGCACTACTGTTTCACGCGTGCCGACAGGGGAACTTCCACCTAACTTCCTCGTTTTATTCTTAGGGTACCTTATTTGTCGGGCTATAGTCCGCGGACTATACATGCTTAAAAGTTGAAATTAATAGCTCTGCGGACTATGTATGCGTAGAGACTATACAGTACTTTTGTTTTTCAATGTCGTACATTGTGACGAGATGTGACGGAATTGGTGAATGAAAGAAATTGTTAATGATGTTTTATATATAGTACAGGCTTCTTCGTGAACTGAGAAAACAGTGATCTGTCAAGGTGTGCCGTGTTTTAGAATATTTTTATCGACTAAGCACCAGGTGCGAACTATGTCCCGCGTGCGGACTATCTAAGCAAAAACTTTACTTTTCCGCCTAAACTGGACTCTGGGGACCGTACTCCGGGGGCGAACTATAGCCCGGTACATGCGGTATATTAACTAGGATGTGAACCCTAAAAAACTTCTGAGACAATACTTCGCTACTCTCAGTTTGAAAAAAAAAAATTTCCTAAAAAATCCGAGCAAAATTGGTAAGCAATTTAGAGATGTCCCAAGCAGATAGGCAGATGTCGCGTATTATTTTCCACGAAAAAAAGTCGTCGTGGGGCGACATACGCGTGTCACTGGCGTAATTGAAGTTACTGCCAGCATAAGGTGAGCACGTCATGTGTTTTCTATCACCCTTAAGTTTAGAGCGTCATGAGTGCTCTTCTGAAGCGCGTAACTATGTTCAGCAACAAATAAGCTTGCACCATGGCAAATTCTATAGGCGCGAAGACAAAGTTCTGAAAGGTGGCTTTCCCTGCTCGATAGCGCGTACAGTGAAACACTCTTGAAGCGAAAATGTATATTGGTGCTAGTTTCACCTGTTTTTAAGTATAATTGAGTGTTCTTGCTTTTTCACACATGCCCAATCACTGCTCTTTTTATTAAAGCCTACGCTGCTACGCCCACTCTGACTTTATGGGCGACAGCTAGAACTCTTTTCTGTCAATGCGTTTTTTCTTACGTGCCTAAGCCCCTTTTCTAACGCATAGTTTTAGAATCAGCCATTGTTCGAAGTACGAAATGAGCCGTAAAGAATCTTTTTCGGACTATTCTTCAAAAATAATTCAAGCGTATCGCACCACACCGTGGTTTTCCGCTCCAGTTACTTCTTTAAGACGCGATGGAAGACTGTATCCGTGAAGTCGCTTGGAAAAGGCACAGACTAAGAAGTTAAAAATAAAGAGCCTGGATGAACGCGCGCTCATTCGGGCTCTCACATATCGGCTCGGACCATGCCTGGTCATATATCCGTAAGAAAATCTAGAACTCTCCTAAAACGCCTCAGAGCTCGGCCATTTTTTCACGAAAATGACATTGTCGTAAAACGTTCTGCTTCGATGTCACGATTATACTTGGATCAATATTCACAAAAAAGAAGCAGCCGAGCCGATCTCTATGTCGAGAAGTCGTTGCAAAGGTCTCGCCGCAATTTGGGCAATATGACACTGCAAGAATCGCAGTGATTCTAGGTTCGCGATCAGAATAAAATAACTAGCCATAAAAGGTCTGAAACAAAAGTGAATGGAAAAGGGATGATGTCAAGGGGGGTAGAGAAGAAGTAACAATGACATTTTTCTACTGCCGCCTCTTATGTGCCTACGTGCCCAGCAAATGTTTCTTTGAAAGGCGAACCATGAAGTGAAAAGAAAGCAAAGAGAATAGATACACTTTATTATCGGGTTTGCATCCCGAAAGCAATAACGCGTTCTTGGCTCGCGCTCAAACATGGTACTGTTTGTGCTCCATTTACGCCAGTGTGAATTTTTCTCAGAGGCGTTTAGTTTTATGGGTTTAAATTTATTTCGACAGGCGGCCTATTTTAAAGTTCGTTCCCATTGTAAGGTAGGTGGAGTTGTACTCTATTGTACCCTCCATATCCGATTGGCGGCACATAATAGCCGGGTTCGAGGCCCGAATTCGTCCGCAGCGAGACTACAAAAGGAAGTGACAGTTATATATGTATATAAAAATTAATAATAAGAGTTGCATAGGCTGACAGCTCAAGTGACATTTCCCTGTATCCTCCGAGCAGCAATTCAACATTCTGAGATACATCTTACTTCTCCAAGAAGAGATTAAATTATGTTAAAATAAAAGGTATTATTAAAGACCTAATATCATATTTTGACGTGACAAGGTAACGGTGCTCTTGTGAAATTTAAAAATGGGGTTCTACCTTTAGATTTATTTCCTAAAGCCAGATGTAATATACTATAAGGAGAAAGAAAAACGCTTTCATGGGCGCAAGAGCATGGATCTATACTAGCGTATGATAATAGCGTTTGAAGTTTTGCTCTGATGCTTCCAAACGCGGAGGTTTGTTCCGCAAAAACAAATTTTTGTTTTTGTTAAGTACAGTGGGTGTAAGTAGCAACTTACCTTGCGTATTGTGAGAAAAAAAAAAACACTTTTAAGTAGAAGCTATCAGGTAAATGATTGTTCCACGCTTACAAGGGGCTGGCACCATGCACGCCGTTGATTCAACAACAGTGTGGCTATTGGACGATCAATCGATACCCTGAATTCTCAAACTTTCTCTTTTATCTAATCCTAAACGATTATTAAGATAATAATCTTTATTTCCATTTAAAGAAATGGTGGAGCGAAAGAGAAAAAGCTTCAACAAGAAGCTTGACTGGCCCTCAGCCCCATCGGCAGCCAGCGAACAAACAGTTTTCGTGCAACAGAAACAAGACACAGAACACTTAAATATGTAAAAATATATTACGCAACTCTTTAGGAGATATCGTTTCTATATTTCTATTTTCTTCTTCAAAGTTGTTTAGAAGCTTTGGAATTAAATACCGAGAGGCTTAAGAAGTGATTTCGTCGTTGCTGCTTCACAAATGTTACCTTCTTTTTACACGGGCATGCAGTAGGGAATCTAATTTTATACAACTCGAGCTTCGCAGTTAATTCACGTCGGGATATTTTCGTTGTGTTTATTTTTCTCCAAATTATAAAATGCCGAAAGTAAAATATTCCGAGAAAGTAATAACAGTAAAGAAAACGATGTAGCGCCAGCTGTTGTGTTCCAACCGCGCGAACATCTTAGTCCACGCTACATCAGTGCGTTTTTCTGAAGATGAAAGGCACGTTTTAACAGAGATAAACGACTGTGTATACACCGCAGTGAGAAAATTATGTGCAACAATAAAGTGTAACCGCGAAGGCACTACTTTGATAGATTGAGCATAATGAATACTATACGTAAACGTCAACGTAAAAAATATTATGGCCAGACATTTAATTGTCCAAGGGCTAATTCACGACGGGCTCGACCCGGGATGTGTAGCGTCAACCGTTCTATCAGGTGACGCGTGCAATGACTACTAGAATCACAAATGAGGGCCTCTATCGAATATCCCCTTCAACTGTGTAAGACTTATCCCGCTACATTTTCTGAATTTACTCAAATATTTTGAATCATGAAGCAATTAACCTTGAGGCAATTTTCAAACACAACAGACCTTAAGGGCACAGAGTTTTTGGAAAGATACTTCCCTTATTCAAATGCTAAACTTAGTAAATAATATTTCCCGTTGCAACTGAGCTGCTTTTACGTGTAATAGGTTTATTGTTAATTCACGCTCAATTGGATGTTGTTCTGGATCGTTTCGGCGGTCCCGCAACGTTCTCCGCAACCCGCTACGAGATCCGGGTCACGTATATCCGATCGCCTAAACCCCCCAAAGCGGCGAGGAAAACAAAAAAGAGGAAGAGGAGGACACCATAGAAGCGGCGATCACGCCGGATTGGCTGCTGAGCAACGTGCGGGAACTTGGATTTCGGATTCGGACGGCGCGTGTATCACTGCGGAGTGTGTTAACCCAGCCCCCCGCCTGCGTTCATGCTGCTTCGCGGCGACAGCCTGCGGCTGCTCATTACAAAACTATTAACCTACTAACCAGCCGGCAACTTAAGCCCCGCTGTTCCCATGCACCTCCGGAAAGGGAGTCCATACCATTTAGTTCAGCGAAGTTTAGTAAACAAAATTCGTTTTTCTTTTCTTTTTGCTTTTTTGTGTAAATCACACCAAAAAAAAGAAATGTAGTAAATATCGGCAAATACCTCGACAAAATAAAATATACGAGAAAACAAAAAGTACTCCCACACTGTGAATCAAACCGGGGTCCGCTGCGTATGAGGCAGACACCTTACCACCAAGTTACGCTACAGCTTCGGAAAGTCGTTGTAACCGCTGCCTATGAAGACGGCGTCAGCGTCTATTTTTACGAGCCAGCCAATCTGGCGTGAGCGCCGTTGCTATTGTCTCTATCGTTGCTAGGGTGTCCTCCTCTCCCTCTTTTTTTTCCTCTTCGCCGTGCTGGGGGTCTAGGCGATGGGATACACGCATCAGGGTCTCTGGAAGCAAAGCTTGCTCCACGCATTAGCAGTCGTGGAGTCTTCGTTCCGGAGAACGTAGCGCAGGTGGGAAAACATTCTACGAAAACCCCGAATGGGTCAAAAATAGCCTTAAAGAACGTTGTTTTCCAAAACCTACCATGGTAAAGTTTATTTCGTCTCCATAATTCTTATCCTTTGCGTGAAGTAAAATTTCCCTTAAGCAGTGGTGTCCTGTCGCGGTTTTTTTCTTCCGCGTTTATTTAACTGCTTATCCCCATCGCTGTAAATGTTTACAAACTAAACCAATTTGCCGTTTTTTAGCAAATCGATGGAAAAAGACGCAATCAAATTTACTTCCACGATCCCAGCTATAGTTACCTGGCCCAGCCCACTCTGCACCATACTTGAGTAGTAATTCAATTACAGTAATTGAATTACTGTAATTCATTTACTTTTTTGGTGTTTGTTATTGTAATTATTTACTTTCGGCTCAAAATTGTAATTGTAATTTAATTACTTTCTTGCGCCAGTGACTGCAAAATTTCAAGCACAATTCCAATTACTTTTGCAAGACCTTGCGGCCGCGACGGAACCTCTCGAAAGCCCCTTCGTTCGCACAAGCGGCCTAGCGCTCGGTGACATTCTCGCACACATTGACACGCATGCACACGCACGCACAAGAAAAGTAACGTCGCGTTCGTTTTTTTTTTTTTTTGCTTACACTGCGGGTTGAGAGACAAACCTGTTTGGAGCCTACCTCAACGGCGCCGTGTAGCGCCATCTGCGCTGGGAGAAGAAAACAATTACGTAAACATGCCAAAATATTGAAAACAAAATTGAGCTTCATCATTAGTTCAGGTTGGGAATTTTAAATGTCGATGAAGTTGTTGTTCTTTCCTTTTTTGACAGTTTTTTACGTCCCCCTTCCAGTACTGCCGCATATTTGTAACTTCGTATTATTTTGAAGTTTATTGCCTGGACGTTTTACTTCGAATATTTTTTACATACTGATCTTGGAGACTGACCTCGCACCTGAGAATATTGTCACGAAGATTCGGGAGCCCCGATTCGGTTCTTATATATTTCTCACCCATTATAATTTCACCTCAATGTAAACTATTTACAATAACATAATTTCTGTATGTGAATGTGGTCTTTTTAGCGCGTGTGGATTTTTTGTTTAATTATTAACACATGTAAATTTTTATATATGACTAACTGTCGTATTTTTATTTTCCCAGATAACAAAACTCTGTCAACACAATTGTTTTCTTTAGCGATCTGGCTTCTTCCAGCAAATGAACTAATTTATTATTATGTATTAACAATATAAGAACGTAGTACTTCATTGTTTAAAAACTGTCAAGCTTTATCGAGAATTTAACGAAATTCAGAAAAGGGAAGTACAATACGGGACATTTATGCAGCGATGCTTAAACCTCATCAAACACTGGGGCAAGGAATAAACAAATGTGTTGCATTCTATTCAACTCGTTTAAAATTATATGACCGAAGTCGGGTCGCTCTCAAAAATAAGTGATTGTAAAATAATTTCAATACTTTCTAAAAGTAATTTGTAATTACAATTAATTACTTTTCATGTAGTAGTAATTGTGATTGTGGTTAAACTACTTTTTAAGCAAAGTGATTGTATTAGTAATTGAATTACATTCTGGAAGTGAATTACTCATGTATGTTATGCACGGGTGTTAACAAAATTTGAAAAATACTGGACGATTTGAAGCTGGAAGGAAATGGCTCGAGATTAGAGTAGGCAGTAGCAGCTTGATGGACGAACTAATCGCAGGAACGCAAATTCCACTTACAAAAAATGCGTACAACCCGTCTGGACGAGCGGTAGCAGTACAGTTAATAAAATGCTCCATTTGCGACAGTGATAGTGCATGGAAGGATATTTCCTAAGCCACTCGCTCGCGCCAGTCGCCTTCCGCGACGCTCTTGAAATTGAGCGTAGTATGAGCGCATCGCCGCTAATAGACATCCCCGCTAATAGAGTAGGTTTCTGTCCGGCTAGGGGCGATAGGGACGGAGGGTTTCAGTTCCGAATCAACCGGACGACCGCGCCCCGGGGACGAGCTCGGGTGAAGCGTCTGGCAACCGGGGTGGGGTAGATAAGGAAGAGGTGTGTGGGTGTTGATGCCGGGTCGGAGTTTTATAGAAAGAGAATATTAAAGGTGTCGCCAGAGCCCTCTACTGGCACATCTTGGTTTCTTTTTCCCGCTGTCTCGACAGGAAGAAATTAAAAAATAAATGGGGTCGATGAATAATTAATTCGGTTTATCACGGAAGAGGCAAATAAGCATAAAATAATATCACGTGTGTATTTTTAGGTTATATTGTGTGTCGGTGATAAAAGATCAAAATTTACGCATGTTAACTGACGAGAAAACGATGTTTTAGTAAAGATTATCTCAGATTAAATGAAAAGCAGATCAGAACTGTACTGTTTTTTTTTTTTTTGTTGTTGTTGTTTTAGTGCGACATGTAGGTGTTGGCAAAGCGTTTATTGCAGATCGCATGTTGGGGTCGGAATAAATTATATTCTCACATATTTTGCTTCTATTTGTTAAAATGGGTGTTTGTGAAAGAGGATACTCAGATAAAATTGAAACAAATTTTATTTAAATAGGGTAATTTGAATCAAGTTCATTTTTTTTTTACATTAAGGTATTAGGTGGTTTTCGATTCGCATCAGGAATGATTTCTCTCAGTGAAATATATTTTATACAACAGTGTACCTTAAAGCATTTTCATTGAATTGCGTTAAATAAAAACGTTTTAATGTTATTTTCCTTTTATTAATTGCCGTCGAACAGTCAAAAATCTGAACTGTCATAATTGCCGAATAAATAGTTCTGGTTTTAATGCTGCTGCTGCTGCCTGTCCCGAATAAATTTGGAGCTAATTTCAAGATCTGGCTACCGCCAAGCAAGAGCAAGTGAGGAATTCAAGTAAATTACGTCGTGACAGAAGAGCGAAACCATAACTTCAAATTTAATATTAAAGCGATAGCTATTAGTGGGACACTCCGCGGTTTCGCGCCGTCGACCGCGCTTCATATCGACGCGGGCCATTTTCAACACTCCGCCCAAACATTCCGCGGGCCGCTGATAACAACATAATACGCAAGCAAGATAACATACAGGGTCATGCATGGTATTAAGATAACATGCATGGTCACTAAAATAGTCCCCACCGGGCTAATCTGGAAGTGCACTGGGATAGGGGCCATGTCACCCAGAATTAGCACAAAAACATTTGTCGGTAGATACGCAGATAAGACTGTATTAAAATTTTACGATGCATTTTTATCAGACGGCAAGGCGAAAGCAAGTGCGTTAGTGCGCCGTCAATATACCTCACAGATAGAGAGTTTTATTTTCTAAACGAATAGCTAGAAATATGGTTATAATAACGTGTGTTTGTTTCTATACATCTTCATTTTGGGAACGAACTTTTGTCTTGTCTACTTTCTTTTCCCTGTTTATTCGGCGCCTTTCGTTTACCGCGTGCTAGTATTTTTACCAAAGTGAAGTACGAAAACATGCTCCCCTCTTATGCAGATGGCTGAAATGGTCCCTACTTTGTTTCACGTAAAGGCTAATTGTTTATAACTGAAACAATGTTTCACATGAAGGCCAATCGTTAATGAGTAGAACAAGGCTTCTCATAAAGGCCAAGCGTTTATGAGTGGAACGTAGTTCCACATAGAACGCCCTAAAATATGAGGAACGGTGTTCCGCATATTTTTCGGAATTTATGAAACGCCGTTCTACCCAGAAAAACGCAGTTGTTTTTATAAACGTTCCGCTTACTAATTTGATCTTATGAGGAACCTGATGGAAAATGTATACTCGCAGTTTCGTCGGTCCCTGGATTTCAAACTCAGGCGCGCGATTTTTGAAGCGTTCTTCAGAAAGTAGTCCTAGTTTTTGTCCAATTAAAAGGTTTAACAACTTCACGAAATGCTCTCTACATAAAACACCCACGTTGGTTCCAAAACACTATGGAATTTTCGTCCGGTGTGTTACCCGGTTATATACGAAACGCCTATGTGGACTCCATGGTGCGCGCAAGCACCTTTACCGTTCATTCTGTTCATCTTCCTTGAAATTATACCTCAGGGGTTCCGACGTCACATCTCAGCTGTTGTTTTGTTTTACTTTACGGGTTGCGTAAGTATTTTTAATTTTTCGACACTAGATTGCGTGTGGTTATGTATTCCTGCTCTTGTCCTGCTACTAGAGTTTTTATGAGAAATATATCAAAATACTTCTGTAATTGCATGGCATAAAATCAATGGGGTTTATAGTAGAGTTTATGAGTGCTTATGTGAATAAGTGACAAGTACTTTAAGAAATAAAGGAAATGTTGGGAGAACTATATAAAGCACCCAAAGATAGATGAAAACAAATCGACGAAAATCTCTATTATTCTTATAACTAGGCAATGACTCAAAAAAGAAACACTTTCTTTTTAGGACAGCCTTATGTGGCAGGCCGAGCTCTCATCATTTCTAGGAATGAAAGTGGCGTGGCTAACGATGAATTTCCTGGAAAATTTGCAGTTGGAAGGGCGTTCGTAGCTCAGTATCTCAATGGTGGTCGATCCTCCTGTGAGCAGATTAAAACCTAAGCCTCTGATATCCTCCTTCACAACATATTGGCGTAAATTCAAACGGTCTTCGCATCTGGGGCTCACAATTATGCAAATAAATATTTGTTAGATTAAATAAATTAAATTAAAGAACAGGTAAAATACTTCCAACTTTTATCTCAATAATCGCGATAAGTCCGATTTTCTCCACAAAAGTAACGCAATTTACAAAAAACATTGACTGTCTTTGCATTCAAATGCACCATATATTGACCGGCAAGAATAGCAACCCCCTGCGCCGGAAGTGCTGAAAGGGACCACATAAAAAAAACGTGCAAAAAGTGCGGCATAATTTTGGCCCTTGGGCACCGGTTTTAATGGTTAAGTGGTTTACACTTTCTTTATACATTTTTTATTTCCTTTTTTCTGAACTTTTTAGAGGGGTAAAATGATGGGTCTGGAAAAATGAAAGAAGTAGAGTTAGAAAGAACGAAAATTGGCAGAGACACAGAAGACTTATTACGTGTTGGAAGGCTAAAGCATTCCTACACGCAGAGCATTCTTACAAGCAGAGCGCCACGTATTCATTTTTCACACGGCGTTCCGGAGGTGACATCACGCTCCCCACTGCTCAGGAGCTGCGAACCTTGCCAGCTTTACGACGGCTTGCGTGTCGAAGCACCTGAGTTGCCGTGTTTTTTTTTGTGTGCTTTATTTCCGAGGCGCGTCCGCTTCGACACTGGGCGCCCCGCCGGCGTCCGTGACGAGGCATCTGCGTTGCAGCGCTTTCCTTTGTATTTTATTTCTGAGGCGCGTTCGGTTTGCAGCCAATTGGAATTTATGTTGCGTTTTGCTCAGCCAAAGGTAATTCACGTGCCGTGTTTCTCAACCGATGTGTATTTATATGCCGTTTCGCTCAGCCAATGGGTATTTAAGTGCCCGTTTTTTTGCTAAAGACATGAGATAACGCCGGCTTCGCTCCATGGGATATGTTAATGCTTTCGCATTAAAATATGATAAAAGACGTACTCCTCCGACAGCTCTCCGTCATTACTTCTTAGGATACACCTTCAAGCATACTATATAGGAGTCATCTACATCATGCACCTGCAGACTTCCGGTACATATGTTACCAAACTTAAAGGACACATGCAAAGAAAAAAAAACATTTTTTTAAACAGCTTAGATGGAAAAAAGGATATTATAAAACGATTTTACAACGAAGAAAAAAATTTTTTGAGCTATATTTACGGCGCTATACGAATTTGTAGTTGGCGCCCGCTGGAGCCGCCGCTGGTCACGTGGTAGGCCCGCGCGCCGCCGCCCTGCGTCGCCGAGCCGTAAAGCGACGCCGCCGCCGCACGCTGAGCGTTGTGCGAACGCCGCTTCAACGCGTTTCTCCACGCCGCCGTCGCCGCCGCCGCACAAGTTCGTCTGGTTCGGGGCGCCGCCGCCGTCATCTGACCGGCGCACAGGTCGATCACGTCTGCTTGCGCTTTTTCAGGAGTTTCCTTTGGGCTCTAAAAGTTACTTATTCATCTTAGTTTTTTGTTATACTTCAAACAAAGATGAATAAGTTACTTTTAGAGGACATAGGAAGCTTCCGAAAGAGCGCGAGCACCACGTGACAAATATGGGCCCGTCACGTGATAAATAAGGGCCACTTTTCCGCGGCGCCCGCGGGCGCCAACTACAAATTCGATAGCGCCGTAAATATAGCTCTAAAAATTTTTTTTCTTAAAGGACACATGCAAAGAAAAAAATGTTTTTTTTCTTTGCATGTGTCCTTTAAGGCACCTCGGAAGAGTATGCGGGTGTATAGTTCGGGTGTCGGTATATAAACAAAAATATAGGTGTCCTTAGCTGTGTGTCTCGCGAACACTACCCGTACTGATTGGTACATGTATCGCCTGCATAAAAGCATGATCGAGAGTAACTTTTATGCGGCGCCGCGTTTATCGCTTGAAGAAAAACAATTGAATTGAAGCCTTCTGTTTCAGATACAGAAGGGTAATAGCAGCCTTGATTCACACTGACGAATATGACATCAAATGACGTGTTTTTTTCGGGAGCGAATTTTATAACTGGTATTTCATTGAATAAAACCTTAAATATAACAGCACACCATGCTATTTTAAAGACATAAATAACACTTTTAAATAAATGTTTAGGGATTCAATTTAATTGCAATAACGTATCTGGCAAAAGCTAATACGCACATATCCCTCTAATTTCAGTCTCTGTGAATGAAACATTACTGTCACGTTTAATGATCTCCTGAAATGCATGGAGGTCTTTTATTGCATAGCTTCACTCAACTTTAAATATAATCCTACAAATAATTATATCCGTCTTAACTACATTGATGCAACGTAATACTAAATGTAATTTGCAGTCACATATCGGTAACGGTAATATAATTTTGTAAGCAAACAAATGAAAATCATTTACAGAAACGAGACTTAAGAAAGAGCGGGCCTTCTTCTGTACTTTTGAGGAAATCCTTTGATACTTGAATAATTAGCAAAATGGACAGTTGGTCGAGTTTGTAAGAGTTCATCATAACTTGCAGCGTGACTGGGACAAGGACAGACAGACGGGAAAACACAAAACAAGTGCTGAACTAGCAAATGATTCTATTGAAAAAAATACACATGAAGCTGCTGCTCATGCTGGCATACCCTTCCGTGGCCCTGGGGCTCCTTCTTGCACTCAATACAAAACTTCAGAGTCATCCAAGATCCGAAAAGCTGATTTCACTGCTCGTCAAAGTCACTGGGGGCTGGCTCACACACGAGGATCCGTTTTGTGTTATGTAGCACGTCTCCATCATTTCTGGGGGTAGTTTGTGCTTGTGTCGGAACATCACTGTCGTGTTGGTGAAAAGGGGTTGGCATCCGCAAACCCGGCAATGCATCGCGAGCTGTGTGTAAGCGGAACTCAATTGTGGATGCATGAAGCTGGAACTCAATTTGTGGATGCATGTGCTTGTTACAGCAGTCCTCTCAGACAGGAAAAAGCGATGCCTTGTTTGACGAGTTTGGAGTGAGTTGATTGGAAGTTGAGAACAGCCTTCGCTGTTCTAGGACTGCTCCAGAACAGCGAAGGTTCTTCTCAACTTTCAATCAGCCCACTCCAAACACCTCAAACAAGTCATCGCTTTTCTTGTCTGAGGACTGCTTTAACAAGCACATGCATCCACAAATTGAGTTCCAGCTTCATGTCTCAAATTCAGCGACTCAATGATTCGGAATATCCTAATTCTGCCATCTCTTCAGCTTGCGAAAAATTGGTAAAACACCTTAAAACAAGTCCCAAATATCAGGCAACGTAATCTCGAGCAGAAAGGGAAGAGGAAAGTTTCAGTCATACTCTACATCCACCGCTATTCCACGGACTCAAAAAAGTCACTTCGAGATACGATATGAATGCGCTTTTTTTCCGCCCGCCACAAGCACAGCTCAGAGGGCTCCGCAGTAAACAAACGTGCGAGAAATGACAATCCAACGTATCACAGCGGGTGCAGCGATCAAACAGGGAATGCTGTTTGTCGCCTGCGTAGGAGGCGTGGAATGCAACATTCCGTTTTCCTGCCTGCGCGCGTATATAAGACAGACTGGGCGTTGCCTTAACATACGACTACGATAATACCACGGTTGTATGAAAGGAATCGATTACACACAGCTCGCGATGCATTGCCGGGATTGCGGATTGCCAACCCCTTTTCACCACTTTCACCACTTTCACCTTTTCACTGATGTTCCGACACAAGCAAAAACTACGAAGAGAAGGTATTGAGACGTACTACATACAACAAAATGGATCCTTGTGTGTGAGCCAGCCCAGAGTGACTTTGACGAGCAGTGAGATCAGCGTTTTCGATCTTGGATAACTCGGCGGGTTTCGTGTTGAGTGAAAGACGAAGCGTCAGGGCCACGGAGGGGCATGCCTGCACAAGTAGCAGCGTCATCTGTATTTTTGTTTGTCTATAAAATCAGTTGCTAGTTCAGCGCTTGAACTGTGTTTTCTTCTCTGTTTTTCCTTGTCCCAGTCGCGCTGTAAGTTATGATGATTGCTGAATAACATAATTTGGTTCATAAAATTATACGGAACCAAATATATTCAAAATAACTATTTAACACACCAAAATTAAAATCAGCTTCTTAAAGTTCTTTTACCACACAAGGCACGACTCGCTATTTTCATCGATTTCTGTTTACCAGCTGATGTTAAAGGACCTTATGTTGTGTTATTTGCTCTTTTCAACATAATGTCTGACAGTATGTTTTGAGCGGCGCGCTTTCTTTTCTTCTTTCTTTTTATCGCTGCACACGCTGGTTTCAACGGAAGGAAAAAAGTTCCTTCCTAATTTACGTTTTTTTTCTTTTCTCTATTTTTGTTTTCTTTTATCCAGACCTCTCAACCTTTAGCCGCGCACTTCAATATTCTGGTCACGCTCGCTTTTTAGAGCTCAGCTCTTAGGCGCCCGTTTCCGACTTGAGCGGCGTCGCCGTCGCCGTCGGCGTCGGCGTCGGCGTCGGCGTAACCGCCCGGTGCATTATGGAACGTGTGACGTCACCAGTGATGACGTTATTAGGGACGTCACCAGTGTTGACGTCATCAGTGACGTCATCCTCATCGTTATCGTCATCATGGCGATGACGCCATCAGTGACGTCACGCGTGACGTCATCAGTGATGTCACGCGTGACGTCATCAGTGACGTTACTGATGACGTTATCACTGTTGACGTCACGGATCACGTCATCACTGGCGACGTCACCACGATGGCGTCATCCTCATCGCCATCGTCATCATTAAGGTTGATGTCATCTCAATGACGTCATTATGACGTCACGTGTGACGTAATCAGTGACGTCACTGATGACGTCATCACTGGTAATGCCTGATGGCGTGATCATTAGTGACGTCGTTAATGTCGTCATTGTCACGTGTGACGTCATCACTGACGATGGCGATGACGTCATCACGATTACGTCACGTGACGCCGGTGACCTCACGCGACCCCCGTGAGGTCACGAGGGTCACGTGACCTCACGGCTACGCCAACGGCGACGGCGACGCCGACCGGAGGGAGGGGTAGCACGCAGGATGAGGAAGTGAGGAGGAGGGAGGAGTGGTATACCCTCCCCTCAGTACCCTTGCCTCGTCCTCCTCAAGAGCTGCGCACTAATTCGGTATTACAGAGGGTTGTAAGCGACTTTCATTTTTGTCTTCGATCGGTTAAGCTTTAATTTTATCACCTTATGGTATCATTATTATTATTTTTTGAAGGAACATTGGTGCGAACATAAGCACATTCCAAGGTTTAGCTAACCAGATATCGTGCTAGCGTCGAAAGTAAAAATGTAATATTAAGCCAACCACACCAAACATTACATATTTGTGTGTCTGCCCGTGATAGAAATGAAGAATTGCGGCTTGGTAAGTGGACCTCGGAGAAAGTGGGAAAAAGAGGGTTTATACAGCGTTCTTCGGCTGGAACATTTGAGCCATTTCGCGCAAGAAAAATACGAGGATATTTGGGCTAGTATTAGATTACTTTCCTCTCGTTTTTTTTTTTTTTTTTTTTTTTTTTTTGAGACGGAAAAAAAACACAGAAAACATATTGAATGAACAGAAAGCTTGCCCCCAAAATTTCGCTCCTTCAGAGATGCTGAAAAAACAAAAAAAGTAAGGTAGTTTTTTTTTTTTTTTCAAGACTGTGAGGTTGGCGGTGCAGAAGACCTAGCTCAAAAATAAAAAAAGGAAATATATATGTTGCCTGAATTATGAACAAAGAGACGAACAATTTTTCCTTCGTGTGAACTACGCAGGATTTTCTAGCTCCTGCCGTTGATTGATTTATAGACGTCCGCCGGCTATATGAACAGACAGAAATAAACCGCTCGTTTCATTGTGTCGTTCGTAATTTTTCCGAGTTGTTTTTTGTCGAGGTTGGTAGTTTTATTGAACTGCGTGAGGTCCGTGACGCCGGTTCCGAAGGCCGGATTAGAAAGACCCGCGCCGGTGTTAGGGAGGTCTTGCCTCGCACAGTGCCCCGAGGCGCACTCAAACTCTAGTCGCGAGTATCAAGACGAAAAATAATGTTGAGACCGGCTGTAGAATGGAAGAGATCTCAACTTTTGTCCTGGACTTATGCCTGAAATTGTAACCGAAGGTCTGATTAATGTTAAACTAGCGCCTTATTCAAAATCCACCTGAAACTAATCGGGTGCAGCGGGTGCAGTCGGGTCCTAGGATGTAACGGAGGCTGTTTTACCGTGTTTTCTGTACTGGGCTCTTCCCCCCCACTCGCAATAATGTTGTGTATTGTACGGCGGTGTAGAGGGGTCCGACGTCGACATCGCCGAATTCTTGAAAAAGAGAGCCCGCCGCGGTTCTCAGAAGTTTCGATCCCGCGTCCGCTGGTTGTGAAGCGAGCCCGTCGACTGCCAACAAGGCGGACGTGTACATCCCTTCGTGGTGATGCTTTGGACGCTCTCTTGCATCTTAGTTTGGGTAGTGTGGCCTTTTCGCAGCTTCAATTTGCCACTAAAAAAAAAGTTTAATGTTTGTTTTCATTGCAAACAACTGACACCAGTCAACAGACCTAATTGGATAGTGCTAAATAAGAGTATTTTAAAATAATTCTACCTGCTGTCGTTTGGATAATAATTTTTCCTTCCGGCTGCACTCTGGCGTCCGCTGTGTTTGTAATGCTATCTCGAAGAAATTTGTAATTCATTTGAAATTGGCGTTTTCTTATTTTTGTATATAAGTTCTTTCTTTTTAACCTAAAGATATTTGTTTTAAACAAAAAGAACGAAACGCTACACTTATTCGGTTAGTGCAGGAGAGTTATACGGTCAAAGGGTCATCATATATAACATGCTAATCGTCAAGATAAGTCTTAAAATGAATTGAAAGTTACGAATTACCGTTTTAAAAGGAAGTAAAAGAAGTATGCTTTCAGTTAGAGACTTGCTTAGCGTCATCAAAAACAACATAAACAGTCATTTTAGAAAAACCTTGAGTGCGTGGGAAGCGTTGTGGTGCTCTACAGTTGCCACTCGTACAACAGGCACCAGGCTTGGGCTAGCAAATGGCCAGAGTAGGGGCGAAAAAACCAGGCGGGCACGTCGGGCCACTGGTAGCCTTGCACCTGCTGCACGAGCGGTAACTTTAGCGCTCGAATTGTGCTTGTCACATAATCCAAGTATTTTTAATATCGACTCATTTGGTGGTGTTTGATTGCGCTCAGCATGCTTCTAATAAGAACCATATATTTATTTCCAATAATTATAACGCCAATTAGCATATTTTAGTTAATCAGCCGACTGATTGATAGGACTGCCCCGAAACTATGCCCACTGGCCGTATACATCTCCTGCAAAAACCCCATTTGTGTAGCCTCAACGGCTTTTTTAAGTAAATCTTTCAAGCTCACACAGAAACACACTGAATAGAATTTCACTCTCAGAGTAAACACCGCATACTTCCGGGAAGCAGATTAGTATATTGAGTGTACCAAGGACATTTGGACCTAGTTTAACATGTATTCAATAATTGCTCAATCTTTTCGTTCAGATTTCAGACAATGTTTCTCCGCATAACTTTCATCTTCTTGCTTAAAATACAGGATCAAATACAAAAAAAGATAACACTTTATGTAAAAAAGAGTATCCGCGCTGTTTCGTTATTTCCTTTACTTAAGAAAACTGGAGAATACTGCTGGTTCTCTTTTTATATATGTATAAAGGTCGAAGATGGTTTTTACTGTCTTTTAAAGTCACTGGGGAGTATGGTGCTTTAAATTCGAAGATATATAAAAATAGTGACACTGATTCGAGAAACAAAAAAAAAATTACTACAATGTGCAGAACGTAAATTGGGGAGAGGCCGGGACTCTGCTCTTGTGAATATTAACGACGTTGTATTTTTTACTTAAATTTTCTTTCGTAGCTTTTTTGTACAAACTCTGCACCGTGGCCTAAGAAAGGAAAAGGCAGAATATAGAGCTACGATAATGAATAACAGAGAAATATATGGGTCACTGCAACTATTACGCATTTTGACGCAAATAGTGGTTAGGATATGGTCGGTGTGTTAAATAAATATTGCTTTAGGTGATGGAATTAACAGATGTATACTTAAATGAAGTAAAAGGGTAGTGAAATTAAGTAATATTAAAGATTTCACGACTGCAGAATCCTCCGATTTGCTCCTTCGTCCCCGGTAATTATTGTTCCGACGCTGAATCACCCAGACTAGACCTGACCGAGCTTTGAGGTTGAGAGTGAGGCTGGTAATGCTGGCAGACTAAGTTAAATTCTCGTATAAATTGATGCCCGTCGTACCTACATTTATTTTGTAGTTGTAGCGCGACTGCGAGTGGCGTTTTTGTGTGTTTTGTTTATATTTTCTATTATAATTCAATATTCTTGATGGCTGCTCCGCATGATGAGAAAAATACTAATAAAATATTAAGGCTCCGGAGTACCGACGGTCCCGATCATAGTGTACGTAGTAGACATCGCGTCTGGGACAACAATGTTGTTCAATTTGTAGTATCATTTCAGGAATAAAATAATAATAATATAAAGGCATTCTTTTATTTAAATTTTGAAGAGAATATTAGTCTTGCATGATTATAAAAGTGCAACCAATTCTATACCTCAGCGTCAAGATGGATTTGCGCAGTGATTGCACTGCGTCCTTCCATCTGATCTCACTTTCATAAGATTCGGGGTAAGATGAGACTGTTGATCAAATGTGCTTCGTGTTTTTATTTTGAATTTTGCGTTCTTCGCCATTTGCCGGGGCGTCAAAATCTCGGGAACTGTTGCAATCGTTCGGTTTTAAATTGCCTGTGTACAGAGAAATATAGCGACTGCAGAGGGGATATTTGAATCCTGCATTGCGGCGCGTTTATCCCTCACTGAGGACGGGACAGTTAGTTGTGTGAATGTCTTGAATCAGAGATTGCTCCAACCCGAAAGAGACGGCAGCCCGAACAGAATAGAGGATGATATTAGAATAAATATAACCAGAATGGAGTATTATTTAGGTGAATTGGAACAGTGCACATGCTGCCTTACTATGTTTATTGTAATTGGTTGGAAGCTTATTTAGATCAAGTATTACATTAAGGGGTAGTGATACAACTTTTCTAGTTCTTCCGTATATTTCTAAAAACAATACTTCAAGTTTTTACCTAATAAACGCGCGATATATTTTCAGCTTAAAGAGTCATATTCCAAAGACAGTTTAAAGAAAAACACATCTTTCATGCGGACTTGGGTGCCCTAGTGCACACCGTGTTCGGCTCCGTGGATTCAATCTCCCTACCCTGGGTGACTGAGAAAGACGACAATTTTGAACCCATCTTCAGAGAAAAATGAAGGTTTATTTCAGGAAGAAACCTCTTGTGAAGCACGACAAGCAGTTGCTAGCCTCCAGTACCTATACAGCTTCTAGGGGTCGATAAAGTATTAAAGCATATATTTTTGTTAGTTGCATTTAGGATGGTGGTTGTACCTAGAGGAAAAGTTCGTTGTATAGGAAGTTTTATCTGACAAAAAGCAAGGAACGTGCTCACTACCTTTTAAAATGTTTTCTATATTTTTCTATCATTGTTTTGTTGCATGTTTATCTTCAAGTTTGAAGCTGGCCCTATCCTCGTATCATACACCAACTAGCTCAACTCAACAACGTTATTCAATGAATTCTGTATGTATCTGCTTTTATGCCCCATAAGATATTTACAACTTTTGCAAAATTATTTCAGGGGTGCCTCTAAACATAAATGCGAATGTATATTAATTTTTTTTTTATTTTAGTCGTAAAATGCATGTATCTCAGATTTAGTATTCCCGATTGATTTTTCGGTTTGTTTTTCTCCTAAGGACTGATGTTTCCTTTATTTTAGACTTGAAGGGGTGTATCACCCAAAAGAAAGACTTAAATTGGTGTGTTCATGGGTGTATGTATCTGCACACCACTTTAACACCTTCAAGGGTGTCAAAATTTAACGTCTGTTCCAGCATTCATGCTTCAACAATAGCCGATTCAAATAATTTTCGTTAATATAAAAATAACAATGAATGTAAATCTTATAGGCGGCATTAGCAATCTGTCTTCTTGTATCCTATAGACTCACTGAAAAGTCTGTGGTTTATTGATATATTTTAATTTTTTTTTAATCACTGGATGTGACGGCGTGTAACACCCACATATTTATATTTTATGTTAACGGGAAGATTCACATGCGAGTTCACTATGTACGCTTCGCGACGCGACAATGCTTTTAATTCCCTCTGACGAGCACAGAACTAGAATGATTTGGCTACATCTTTTTTTCGCTTTTAGATTTCTCTTTTGAACCAAGTCCTGCAGAACAGATGAGCAACTATGAATCATTACAATACAATAATTTTATATTTAACATGTTTTTAATTAGGCGGTTTAAATAACGCCAACTGGATGGCATATTCGTAATCGTCCATTCGTGGAAAAAGTAAATAATAGCAACAACATTGTGAGCCCCACAAATGCTTTGAGCCAAAAGCGGTGGGTCTAAAAAGAGACTCATAGTGTTTCTGTTTTAATTGAAAAGGCATTATTTTCTTTTTACAAGTAAAGGGAAGAAGGAGAAAGAAAGTCCAATATTCAATATACAAATGTGTGTACACATTTGTATATTGGATTACGCAAATAGTACTACCCCGTGCCGCCATGCGATTGCAGCGTTTCCTGTAAAATACGGTACGCGCGTGAGATTTATGTAATTGCCGTACTTAATGGTGCCATGTCTCGGGTTGACCATGTAGATTGACTTTCTCAGAGCCTGTTGGACTGTAAGACGCAGTAGATAGAGCGCGTGGAAAACAGAAACTTTAAACGCGGCCACGCCGAGCGCAGCCCTGTCGCCAGCTCGCGGTCGAAGTGAACAAAACACTCGAATTATATCTAAACTCATTGCGGACAAGTGAGCCCGTCTGCCTATGCTTTCATGCCGCTCTCTTTTGTACACTTATTCCAGAGAATCATGAGTCCCGCTCGTCTCAGTGTGCGGTGAGCCGCTATGTGTCTTAACAAACGATGTTTTCCTCCGCCTGGAGTAACACGGAGGCATTCGGGGAAGACTTTAGGCTGGCTCTAGTGTTCAATCAGTAAGCAGACATGCGCTGAGCCAGCATTCGGCTGGCAGTCAGCTTGTCGACTTCTGTCCCTGGTTGGAGGCCGGAAATAATTAGGTGCCACTCATATAATATGCTCTGTTATAAACAAAAAGAAGTTCAGCAGACTCCTACACGTTGTGACACGGTATTTTGTTTTTGTTTTGCTTGTGAAAAAAAACATAGTAAATTTGTGTACACAATTGCGGAGCTGCAAAACAAAAGAGAATAATAGATATTTATCACATTTTACAAGAAGCGACGGCACATTCCGTGCCTTAATAAACGTCTTCAAATGGGAAGGGCGGGTTTGCGAAATGAAGGGGGCAAGCTGAATCGTCTGGCTCTTCTGCAGTGATCGTTATATCGCTGGCAACGCATCTTATTTAGTGGAGCCAAAATGATATTAAAAAAAAAAAAAAATTAGAAAGACTCTGGAGAGCTAAGTTATTATCTAAAAAGGAGTTTTCGGGAAGACAAAAGGCCGTAGACATGGCGACTGCTTGCTGGCTGTCTTGCAACGTGATCACTGTGACCAGAAAGGGCGAGAGTATTCTCAAGTTAACACTGGCAGAGGAGGATGATGGTTGACTGGCATGCATTTCAAATGTCGGGGGCGGAATAGAAGACCACCATCTCAGCTTCTCTTCTTGAATGTACAATATACGCATCTACTATATGAGGCTCACGATTCCTCAGACATCAAAGGAGAAGCTAACATAAACTAAAATCTAAAGCAGTCTGCATAATGAGCTTTCATTGTGAAGCAAAGCAGTTTCTGTGAATTATGTACCGCTTTAACCATCTCGTATATATGAGCTGCAAAGTGTTGTGTGTGATTCGTGTTCCTTCTATTATTCGGTTCTGCGCTTTCCACTAAAAAGAAAAGGGTAACTTTGTACTGTCTGGATTAACGAAATACTTGGAGGTATTAACAGTAAGTGAAAGAATCGCTCATAGTCAAATGAACCTCGCTTTCCATAACCTCCTATCTCTTGCTGTTGAAGTGTTTTATGTCATCGTTGGGTTAATACCAGACTAACATTCATGCGAATGTCTTGCACCGCTCCCTCGAAGAATACAATGAAAAGAAAAGAAGCCGCGTAGGATAACATGGGTACCAATTATATTCCTATCTTGCTACACCGAGGCGGTACTTCTATTCGAACAAAGGCCGAAATAGGTTCTGCACCAAAGTTTGCTCTTGTTCAGAACCCGCGGTGAACTGCCGAGTGCAGTAAAAGTTTTCCCCACCTTGCTCTTCAAGGCACCGGTCCCCGAGACCCCTGAGGGGGAGCCGGGGGCTTGTCTTCCTCTCCTTGGAATCCGGCCACGTCCGCCTTGAACAAAAGCTAGCGACAGCGCGGCAGCAGGTGCGGAGGTACGCTCCGCCTCCGATGCACTGAACCACGCTTCATCTCTTCCAGAATCCACAGGGGAAATTCTCGACATTTCGGGAGGCTGCTTGGGACGGCGGTCAGTCCAAAAGTTGTCTCCCCAGCGCTGTTGACCTGCTTCCGGCGACGTGCATTATTTGCCGCTGACCATAACTTTTTCGCACGAAACGAAAAGCCTCTTCCATTCCTTTTTTGTTCTCGCCAGTGTCCTAAGGAGACTGCCATCTCTAGGATGCTCGCTTATCGGAAGTCTCCAGACGGATCGGTGCCCGTTTCTGAGAGGTTGCGTCTCTCGTTTGGAGCGGTAAAGGAAGAAATGTTCAGGTCTCCTCCTCTGAGCTGCGCTCCCCATTGGCCTACTCCTCTACGTTAGGTTTCTTTTTTTCTTTTTTGTAGAGATGAATTTTAGTGAGCTTGCTTAACTTGCGAGAACACTTTGCCTCCCGAAAACTTTTCTTGGGAGTGGAAAGGGTGCCGGGTTATCTTATGAATGCTTTCAAGTCTAAATTGGCGTTGAATGGTTATTCACCTATCTCAGGAGATATTAAGGATTGCTGCATTTTGTGCGGTTGTATGGCGAGATGTCCCGGTGCCGCCCGCTGGAGTTGCTGCTTGTAATATTGCGCAAAAAATATAGTTGGCTTCTCCTGTATGCAGCAACTTTCAGTCAACGGATAGCAACGAGTTACATTCTGTAGACTGAAAGGAATTGTTAGACCGACCCAGAAAATGAGAACATATAAAATGGTATTTACATCTGACTAGACGGTAATTCGCAGGATAACATGCGGAGCCATAGCATAAAAACTGCGTTTGCATCGCACTTTTACTCGGGCAAACTTTCTAGCGAAAGGTTAAGTAACTCTTTATTCTTGATACTTTTCAATTCGCTGAATGAAATGTATTAATCAACATAGAACTTTATATCAACATCAAAAAAATTCTGAACATCATAGATAAACATAACAAAATAACAGCGGTTCCGAGGCAAAACTCTGGTAACACCCGACTAAACACCAACTGAAACTAATAAAACAAAAAAAATATCGTCCTGCGAAACAAACGAAAAATGGCGAGCAGCTGAGTAATTTTTAAGCCAAAACTCTATGTTTCGATTATTTGATAGAGCTGCACGTTTTAACAAGAGCACGGGATGCGAAACGGGATCGAACGCTTTTCAGTAATCGATGAATATAAAGTCAGCTTGACCCTGTCGGTCTAGAACTTAAGCAATGGCATGCGTAGTGCCGATAAGCTGGATAGTCATCGAAAGCCCACGCCGCAACCCATGTTGGCCACGAATGAAAAAATGTATTGGTTTCAACGAAAACATATGTACTTGTACATGATATATTCCAGAATTTTAGCGCATGACGATAGTAAATGTATGGGCTTATAGCCGTTCATTGCTAAAAGATTCCCCGGTTTGTAAACTGGAATGACTTTTGCGATCTTCCGCTGGAGTGGAACAGCCGCCTCTGATAACGAACGGGTGAAGAAAGCAAAAGAAAACCTAAAGCACCATCAGCATACCGTTTTAGAAATAAGTTACTAATGCCATCAGGCCCCTGCAATTTTTTGTAGTCAGGGTTTAGTAATATAATATATGCCCTCCAAGAAAACCTACATGTCAACAATGTTGAAACCGTCAACCAGCTGAGAAACAGAGCAATCATCATTATCCTCGGTAAAAACGAAAGCAGAAAAGCGACTTAAGCACGATACCATTATCAAGCAGCCTGAGATAATATCGTTTTCTACTTTAACCCTGCTAATCTGGGAACCTTTAGGCCATACGTGTCTGCAAAAGGTCAATAGATCGTGCTTCCAGAAATTCTGAAGTGTAAAGTTGCAGTACGGCAACTTCGCTGCGCGCCTGTGTCCGTAGGTCTGCTTTAAGCTGCTACAGAGTAAGCCGACTTTTTATATCATCTAAAGTTCTAGTTCGTGATATTTTTCGCTTTAAATAAATTACATTTCGATCAGTCCAATTATTATGCTTATTAGAGCGCCTTTTTATAGTAGGTACAAGGTTACGCAAACAATCCTGAATAGGTTCCGTCAAACATATTCCACAGTACCTCTATGTGAAACCAGAGAGTTTTGGCCTACTATAATGTTAGTGGTGCAACATCAAATTTATCAAGGATAACTTTGTGATCAGAGATTCCTGCTTCAACCCTACAGGGGTGAACATTCTTACTTAGACGCTGGGAATTAAGAAGGTCCAAAGTACTTTTTGTACTGGCTTGGATAGGAATTGGGCTACTGACTAGTAGTACAAGATTGCGTTTGAAGGTAATTTGAATTTGCATAAAATGCGGCAGGTGGCTGACCCTGCAAGGACGTAACGTGCACTTTAGTGACACCGAATCCCAATTGGCAATGCAGGTACGCAGCTGAAAAGGCGAAAAAGGAGGCTGCAAGACTGGTAGAGAAAGACGCAGAAGCAGTGAAAAGATTCTGTTTTTTCGAATTTGGCAGAGGTTTCAATGTAATTCAAACAGTTCACTTCAAATGCAACATTAAAATCATCATCATCATCATCGGGTCTACTCTAATCAGAAGAACAAAAAAGGAAGGACGGAGTCGAGTCTATATGGAGTTGTCTTTAGAATTTACCCTTAACTTATGCTGAGTGTACCCTTTCGTAATTACACTGGTCGGATCCACAGTTTGGTTCAACTTCCAGAGCCTCTTCCGTCGATCGAAAAATTCAGAAAAAGGAAGAGAAAACTTTACGTGACCCCTTTCACTTAAGGTCCTACTTCCACCAGCACCCGTGTTGAGAGTGATAAATGAGCTTCGGTCCTCCCGCTCGCTTTCCCAATCTTCTAATTTAGTCACGGAGCATTGTGTTTCGTCCATTTGTCTCCAAACCTCTCGCTTGCCTCTATTGGTGCACACTGGTAGGTATGCGGCAGCGGCTAAAATATTCAGTCGTTCTTACGCGCGTGAAAACTTCGGCTCTTCTTAATTCGCCGAGTTTGAAGTAGACTGCATAATTTATGGAAAAAAGGAAAGAAAAAAAAAACTGCTGGAGCGTTGTGTGAACGTACAACCACACTGCATTGTCCTCGGCTTGAGCATGACCTGGCTACCAGATATAAAAGATTAGGACACAGTGCACACAGGCAACTCGTACGGATGAGGCACAGCTCACTAGGGTTCCTTCGTCATGGATTCGCTTGAAAGTTAGGATGTTAACGGTCATGTCATATGACTTACAAAACTATTTGCTTAATTAACTTCAAATCGCATTTGCTTTGCGGATTCCTTTGTGAAGTGTTCTGGAAGAAGAGCGAAACATAAAGAAAAGACATTTACACGTTCATTACTTGTGTATGCGATAGCAAACTAAGTTTGAATAATGAATGTATTCACTGCTTTCGTCGCAATTCGTTAGGCGTTAGTGCATTCACGGGGGCAAAGGGGATCGCGGAAGAGTTAACGGTGACTAAGTATCGGAAAAAGCTATCGGCACATCAAAACATTTCTTGCTTGATCAATGACTCTACAGCGGAACACGCTCAGAAGTGCGAAAAAAAGCGTGGTTAAGCACAGTTTTAGTGTAATAAAACGTGGTTCAGTCATAGTCTTAATGTTAGGATTAAAATAAAAAAAGTACAGTGAAGCAAGGAAGTTAAAGAACTTCACTTGAACAGGATTTTTTTTTCCTTTTTTTCTAAGGAGCGCTTCGCTGGTAGTTTACGTTCGAACCAACTTTGGTTCGAACTAGAGTCTCTGACATAGTTTTTTGAGTAAAAGGAGGGAAGGATTAAGAAGGTAAAGAACGGTGGGCACTTATTAAAAACTAATCAACAATTAACAAGTAAAAATATGAAGCATTAAACGCGCTGCTAATAAAGACATATAAAGCTGCAATTAAGGGATTTTTAATTTCTCTTTCATGAACTCGCAACTCGCTCGAGTAATTGCTGTGCTCTTTTTTTTTTGAAATCCTCTTCCTCCTTTTATTTACGCGATGGTTACGGACGCTGAAGTGATAGTGACACTTAGTTTGTGCCAATGACACCCCTCCCCCCTCTCTACTCTGCTTCACATAGGCGATTCTGTGTCGTCGTAGCTGGCTTGAACGCAAGCAACCTGTCAAGCGCTCATCAGAAAAAGAAACTAGCATAAAGGTATTAAATTCTTGCCTTACAGTTCTACTTGAGCATCATGTTTTATCCTTTGAAATTTTACTAGATCCGTAGGTGGCTCACTCCCGCAGTTGTGTGGGGTTCTTAAATACTATAAACCAAACTCTTCTTTTTAATGAAAATGAAATCCGAACAGGGAGAAGGAAATCGTAATAAATAAGTCTGAGATAACCGATGAGAAAAAGTAACTAACTCGGGATTCGGATAAAACAAACACCTACGGCGATTAAAATTACGGGGTTCAAGGCCCAATTTACACCGTGGTGTTAATTAAGACAATGGCGCTAAAAAGAACCATATAGAAACCTTTGCGGTTTACACGCACGCAACATGTGGCCCTCTCTCAGCAAACATACAGAAATCTAAAAATAAAAATAACTAAGAAATTCATCTTCATATTATCGAAATAACAAAGCACTATTGTTGAATGTGTGTGTTTCACCAACCAAAACAAAAAGGTAAGCAAACTACTAACTTCTTTATTAATTACGTCGTCAACCTTAAGTGCATTTCGAGGGAAATACAAGCTAAGCTGGAGAAAAGAAACTGAGTAAATTTCGGGTTCTATTTTTAGTTTTTTTTTTTTATCACTGTGGGTAACCAAACTCGATGTAATCTCGGACCGTTTTTGCGTCGCGGGTATTCCCGGAAGAAATTCCTGCGGCCGTTAATAGCGGCGATTATGCTTAACCAGAGTTATACGCAGTTTATCAGATCACTCGATTTAGTCTTTCTTATATGTTTCTAATGTTGTTTACATAATCCCATCCTGGCCTTAGATTTTTTTTATTATGCATTTTTGTTTCCGAACACTCGGCGAACTGCGATCTGATTTGTGCGTCCTTAACGCGTTATGATTTGGATATTCAGCTAAACGCTGAATTCAAAAACAGCTGATCAAAAAAAAAGACATGTTACACAAGACATAACAAAAATATCGAAAAATGTGGCAAGACATTTAGCTGAGTAGACAAAAGCACGGCTAAACGATCCAGTGCAAATATCCGAAGCCTTGCAGCCAGACTCGCGGGCGTTGGGAGTAAAAGATGAAACGGAAAGGATGGGCCGTACATAGACATATATATATATATATATATATATATAAGGCAACTTTGTTTTGTATTCTTCTCGGAGAGTAGATCAGAGACAAAACTGCAATGTTCAATAAAATATTGATGGGGCAGAATTTATGCAACAGTACATTATTTTACGGTGCATTATCCACAGACACATGTTTAAAAGTTATTTCTTTTTTTTTTTTTTGCAGTGCGGACAATACACAGGTGCGGACTAAACACGCTTTGTATTTCTAAAGGTGGGTATTTAACGCTGTGAAGATTATATACCACCTGTTTTTCTCAAATGTTTTTATTTTTTGCCGCGCGGACATACCCATAATTATTAATTCCGGGATTATACTTTCTGTTTCAACGGAACAATGAAACAACGTAATAGTGGAACTGAGTTTCCCTCGCCCTCATCCGAAATTTGCGCACGCGTACTATACACCGGGTGGGGACTACATGAGGAAACTATTTATTTCCAGCTCAAGTCGGCACCTACAAACTATACACAAGGTGCGGATATGGTCCAGAAAACACGGTGTAATATATCCGGTTTTAGTACAGAGGAGTAGGTATGAGGATTAACTACGCGCTTCGGTAACGCTGTGCAATGTTATTTGCTATGCGGTCAGCAAGGGAGCTCTTTGTATCAAACTGAATCGTAAACTGAAGGGCTCATTTTTTTCTGTTGTTGACATAGGACGTTCCTGTCAGTCTGTCTTGTTTCTTCCAAACTAAACATGTGTTTCAAAAATGTTCTACTCTTCGAGGTTTTGAAAAGCAACTTTCGTGGTCTCCGGATCTGTAGTTGAGCTGCATTTAGTTTTTAGTTTTTACTTATATGATTTTTCCTTGTTGAGCACACTAAGAAGACTGCGAAGAAAGCTTCAAACACATGGCCTATGATGAACCCAGATAAAATTTTAAAAAAATCACAACATCTCCACGTGATGAATTATGTTGATTGGGGCGAAGCTCTGGTGGTGCTGATGATACTGATTTTATTGTTCATGGGTAGTGCTGATGGGGCTGATTTTTTTTATTGCTCATCGGTAGTGCTGAGTTACCGGGTTGCGTTTCGACTTCATTATTACTGCTTTATGGTCGGTGAAATGCAGAGCCAGTGGTTTTTCTAGCGGATCAGCTTGGATCCGCTAGAAGCCGTGGGAACGCATCTCCACCGCTTAAGTCAACGGTCCATGTCAGAAAGAGAACTACCACATCTCAGAGCCCCCTACTCGTCCCGCAGTCGTGGCCGAGTGGTTAAGGCGATGGACTAGAAATCCATTGGGGCCTTCCCGCACAGGTTCGAATCCTGTCGACTGCGCAAACATTTTTTTTTCTTTTTTTAAGACAGATGAGATGGCAATCGATGTGAGCACGGACGCCGGGCGGATGGACAAGGCTAGACCCTAAGGAGCTTCGACCCTAATAAATGAAACAATATTAATTGTAAGACATAACTAAATCAGCCTACTACTCTTGTAGCTGTCTTTTATTTTGAGAAAACTCTGCGGAAGTAAATTCGTCAGAAGAGATTATTTTCAAAACCTGATCTCACTTTTGTTCATAGACAACGCACAACTTCCCAGCTGCGTTCTCCGGTGCAAACCATCTCCCCGTTCGTCCGTGGCAATTTCGTCTTTGATGTGAGTACTGTCAAGCCACTGTACACACATATATATACATAGATAGATATGTGGGTGGGTTCATCTCAACTCAGGCACGGATTTGGGGTCGAATATTTAATTTTTACGAAAAAAAAATATATGTTTTGGGAAAACCCTTCTCTGACAGGGAGTGCAAACCGCAAGTTCGGGCGATTTTTCGTTCTTGAGTTGTGGACATTTTAAGCATCCGAGGCGCAAACTAACCTTTTTCTCGCCTGCCGGAGGTTCCATGTTTCACTCCTTTCAACTTTTTTCTTTTTTTTTTGCTAGTGCAATGTAACTTTTTTGGTTACATTGTTCTTTCTTTTAGATATAATTCGAATATTTTGTTCTAAGCATATAACGCGGAACATTTGCCTGAAAAACGAATATTTAGAAAGACTTTGCAAGTTTGAAGCCGATTTTCTAAAAATAAACAGCTTTCCTTTCTTTCATTTTTAGTTTCCAGTTAGGTAATATAGTAGTCTGTCAGAAACTGACGACAGAAATTGTAATATATTGTTTGTATGGCCCCTATAGGACTCGAGTCTCGTGCTAGTAGAGTTTTGAACGGGACTTCACATAGACGCTCAGCTGAGCAGAATTTTGACCTGCGTAAGGTTTTCAATTTAATGTTAGAACTTACCTTAATATCTGGGCGTAAAATACAGTGAGGCAACAATATTTATCCTAACAATATTTATTTAATTGGCACTGGCGTGATTTGCAAGGTGTGCGATCTTCGCCCTATGTATTGACGGAGAAGATAGGTAACATCTAGACTCCCGGACAAACTTAGGTCAAGAGGAAAAAGTCTAAGTAACCCGGCATGAATCACTGGAAATAGAAATGAAACCTAAACACATGACTAACACATTTGAAGCCTTACACGCTACGAAATACTCGTTATTTTGCGAAAGAATCCGTACGTGCACAAAAGCAACCGTACTTCCTAAGCATCAGACACAAAATCATATATATGCATATGCAGTGCATATCTGTTTGACATAAGAAAATATGACAATTAGTGCCTATCAAGTTTGGTATTTCAAACTCAAAGCCGAAAGCAAAACGCCCAAAGGAATTCTCTAACGATCTGCATTCCCCCGTACTGAGAGGAAGTAAGCGCTGTGCCCGCACTTGTGGATATGGACTTCTAAGTAACTTTTTCTAAGTACACCACTTCAAATTTTATTAATGTTCATGATTGGATATTGAGGTAACTGCTAACGATAAGTAGAAAAGCTCACATAGGCCAAAATGCTGCTCAGCAGAGCGCCTCTGCAAAGTCCCGTTCAAAACGCTCATAGCACGAGATTCGAGTCATAATAGCGGCCATACAAACAATATATTACAATTTCTGTTGGTAGTTCTTGATAGACCATTATATTACCGAACTGTAAATAAAAAATAAAAAATAAAAAATAAAAGTTTTTTTGTTTAGAAAATTGACTCCAAACTTGTTAGTTTTTCGAAATATCCGTTTTCAGGAACATGTAGCGCATTATATATTTATTGCACAATATTGAAATTATTCTAAAAAGAAAGAGCTTAATTGGAACTTTACGGAGATGTAGAGATCATGAAAATATGTTGATTAGGTCAGACAGCACAGCTCAACTTCGTCAAACATCGTCGTGGAGAAGCCTTTTGCCCTATAAAAATATTTCTAAAGGGCCCGTCAGCCTTGAAGGATTATGGGACCTCACAGGCCTTCAAAACCCTTCAAAAATAACCTACAGAAAAACCCTTCAGGGATACCCCATAGACAAACCCTTTAGCCCCACAGCCCTTCAGCCCGTCAGACCCTTTAGCCCATCAACCTTTTAGACGCCCAAATGACTGTGAACCATAGACAAAAATGCAGTTCAAAACCTTATTAATTATTTAAAGCAGACATTTCGTTTTACATGCCTATTATAACTCAAAAAGGTGATAAAAAGCAACGTTTGTTCGAACCCGGCGCAAGGAGCTGTAGACGAAAGAGATCATATCATATAGGGACAACTGACTTTTTTATCACAAAGAAAAATATCTTTCAAAGTACTCACAATGCCGCTGGGTAAATTCCTGATGTACGGTAGTTCAGCTAATAAAACCGAGCAGGTGAACCTCACGGACACATACACAGTCTCAGTAAGCAAGTTTAGCGAAAACCACGAACTCGCAAGCAGCACCCGTCACCGCTGAGAAATCCGGAGCACAGTCACGGCTTCGTCCATGATGACGTCGCGCCGGGGTCTTCGGCGTATTTTTCGCTCGCTGGATGCTTCTGAAGTCGGACGGACGAAGAGGCGCAAGGAACAAGTCCGGACAGCGGCCGTCATCCACCGTCTTAGGACCCACAGTGCCATAATCCCGGTGCGCAGGTACCACATGCGGTAGGACTCTGACCCCGACTGCCAGGCTTTGCAGCGAGTAAGCCGACACCGGCCACCATCTCCTTGAATGCGCTGAACACGATGGCGCTCGAGCGGTGCTGAAGGCGGCCAACGCCGAACTGTGGTTCACCTGCGTAACCAAGGAAGGAACTACACGAATCAAAACGGACCAAGGGGCGAGCCGTCAAAGCCATGCATGCTCACCTTCCAGGAGGAAATTGGTCCGCTCCAAACATCCGTTAGCGGCGGCTCGTGGGCTAACCGGAACCGCCAACGAGCATAGAGAAAATGGTCTACTGGCGGCTGGCCTCCCCCGCTTGCACACACCACTCTCTCCCGCCGACCGCTGGCCTGGCAGCCCTGCACCCTCTCCCTATCGCCGGGCGGAGAGAGGCGCAGTGTGGGTTGTTTTTTGGGGACCGTCCTTCGTGGAGGAACCGGTTCCCGGAACGAGTCGCTCCCGCGTGCGTCCCTGTTCCTGGAAAACGCACTGCTCTCGGCTTGTTTTTTTTTTATTATTCGTGGTTGCACGGATTTCGCCTCGAGCGGACAGGATTGCGTTCGCCTCAAAACGCCGCTCGGTCCGGGCTAGCGAACGGACGGGGCTAGCGAACCCACCAGAAAATATCGGTGCCCCCTTCAAACTTCTCAGAAATTGCTGAAGTACCATCAGAGCGATTTTCAATAGGGTGACAAATAAAAACAAAAACATTAAGATTATTATCATCTAGACGCTTAATTAGCATAAACAAGCATATATCGAGAGTGTTCCCAAAAAGATATATTGATGTAGCGTAAAAAGTAAGGAAAAGGGACGGAGTGAAATATGGCACCCCCCTATAAGCTGGAAAAAAGAGTTTCCACCTTGGCCGCCTCAACGGTCCATAACTTGAGAATAAAAAATCTGTCGAACTTGCCGTTTGTGTCTTCTTGTATTGTAGGAATTGCCCAATAACACGTATTTAAAAAAAAAAATAAAACTCTACTTCAAATTCGTGCCTGCGTTGGAATGAAATAACCCACACATATATATATATATATATATGGGGTGTTTTTTAAGCTTAACAGATATGTGTAAAAAAGCCTTGAAAGTTACGCTTATGCCGCATGCGGAGGTGAGTTATATGGCCAGGGGGACATTATAGGAGGCTAATCGTAACGATCAGTAGGCAAACTAATTCAAATTTGTTAATTAACTTTTTAATTAATGAAATTGACAAATGGTTCCAAATAGAAACTTGCTCAGTGTCATCTAAAACCACTAAATCAATCATTTTCAGAAAGACTTTGAGCGCGTGAGAAGCGTAGTAATGCACTGAATTATCCTCTCGTTTAGCAAGTACAAAGCTAGCGGTTGCGGTAAGGCGCCCGCGCGATATTCCCGTCTCTTATCTAGCCCCAGCCTTGTACCTGCTTCACGAGTGGCAACTTTAGTGCACTACAACGCTTCTCACGCGCTCAATGTCTTTCTGAAAATGACTGATTTAGGGGTTTTCGATAACGCTGAGCAAGTTTCTAATTGGAACCATATGCCTATTTTCGTTAACAAAAGTGTTCATTAACGAATATTAATTAATTAGCCGACTGATCGTTACGATTAGCCCTCTATAATATGTCCCCCTGGCCATATAATTCACCTCCACAAATGGCATAAGTGGAACTTTTACGATTTTCTTAAAACAAATCTGTAAGCTTAAAAAACGAACTATATATATATATATATATATATATATATATACATATATATATATATATATATATATATATATATATATATATATATATATATATATATATATATATATATATATATATATACATGTATGCCATCTGCTGACGAAGCCGAGCCTCTCGCGAAACTTTCGTAATACATACAATAAATTCCTAGCATAGCAACTCCGCAAGTACGGATCTCTGACTTATTTTATATATATATATATATATATATATATATATATATATATATATACTGTATATACATATTTTTATGTTCTCAGCCAATCAAATTGACCCAAACCTTGTTTATATTTTGTAATTTTCCAGAGAGGTCAATTCGGGACACCTGTCAAACCAACCTGTATTCTCCCACCAACGACACCACCCTTTCTTTTAAGTGTGATATGCCAGAAATACATCGTTTCATTTTCTTCTTTAATTTCTTCTAAAGACTGGCCATCGTATCGTGAAACATCAAACGTCAAACAGCTATGTGCGCAATTTCTCGAAACATTAAACAAAATACCCAAACTATAAAGGTCTGCAGGACAGGTCGCGCCCTGGACATTGCCATGTTAAGGTGAATACCAGTGCTGAACATTGAAAAGACTTGCCCGTGTCATATGTGTTTAACTATTCTAACCGTTATTTCTTCGGTCTGTTTTGTCGTAACTAGCACTTCAAGAGGAAAAGTTATGGGCGTAATCTATATGCAGAACACCAATTATTTATTGCAGGCAGTATTCAGCGGAATTATAAAAATATTTTACTTCTTTATGAATAATCATTATGATGGCTATCTTAAATAATCTTGAATATGCGGGGTTTAATTTGAGGCGTTTATTAAATTTCGAATTCACATACTTACGAGTCTTTCGCTCGATGACTAATGTCACAGCCTTTTTTTAGCATCTCTGAAGCATTCTTTGAGTCAAAAGAAAATAAAGGTGGGCTTCTCTATTCGCTATATCTTTTATTTATGAGGCGATTAGTACAACTCTGTGCTCAAAAGTATATCGCACTACGGAACATGCCTATGTTTGATTCATTTTAGAAAATTTGGAATTAAGTGTTGTAAGAGCTGAAATATCTTAGCGTGAAACATCCGTTTATTATTTGTTTTGTACAATAAAGTTGTACAATAATAATAAATAATAAAAATAATAAAACAATAATGTATATTGTTGTTATAAATTTTGTAACAAAAACAACAGACGAAAAAAACGAATAAGATGAGCCAGATTTTATGACTTAATTAAAGACAATGTGGGTCACGGTTACATATTCAATAGCCTGTCGAGTTTTGCTAGATTCGCAATTTTTTATAGTTGATGCGCGTACTACAAACTCTAGAAAGGCAAAAAAACACATATTATATTGGCGAATTACCCGAGACTGGGGCGAGAAAACAAAAAACAAAAAAACAAAAAAAACATCTACTGTGGCAGGGAAAGACCATTGTGACTGGAGGATTTCAGACTGACCTCGTGTCACCTTTTTATTTGTCATTCACGGTTGATGTTTCTAGTTTTCTAGCCCGAGTCTCAGGTAATTTGTCAAAATGGTTATATACAACAACCTGCCTGCGCTGTTACAGTAATTTGTTCATACACCTATGCTAGTATTGATACTCTGGCTCAGTAACGGTACTACAAACTGTAAGAAGGCTTAGATATATTCATCCTCGTTTCATGCGGTTTTTCAGCGATTTATACCAATAGTGTTTCAATTGAAGAAGCGTTTTTCGACATATATTGTTTTATCTTTAAATAGCCAGAAGAAAAAAAAAAACATCCTATTAACGGCTTGACTCGTCACGTGAAAAGGTGAAAAAGCACGTAATGAGAAACCTTGATTCTTGAAGGTTAAGTTGATCACAAGGAATGAACTTAAACATTGAAAGTTTTGTAACCTCATATAATGTTCCCTATGATTAAATATTGTGTTCATGTTCTCCGCAGTGAATAATATATTAGCGACTGCAACGAATTCGTAAGCGCGTTTATATGTAATTTCAAGATAAATATGTAAAAAGCGTATACAATACAGCCCAGCATGAAAGACTTAGGGCTATTTACAAAAATATGCACTTGAATAAACCTCTCAAACAACAACACTGATGTCGCTGGACGTTTCGACGGCTCTGTGAATCATCTGACGGTGTGGAGCAGAATTTCCAACTTCTAACTTACAATGAATCATCTCAATTTCTACTCCTGCTCGCTTATCAGCGGCCCGCGTGGTGCTAACATGCATTCGACAATTGTTTTACGACTACTGATCTATTTAAAGATGTAGCATCTTATATATGAGTGTATATACTCATACCGGGAATTTTCTGAAGTGTAAGCCAAATCGGTCCTGCGAAAAATGTCATCGTAGGGAAAAAAACAAAGGTTGATGCCGTAGTGGTTCCTGCCAAATTGCCTATTAAGGAATATTACTTCAGCTCTGCATAATTAGGTGAATGTTTACTTTTCAATATTTTAATTTATAATTATTTGTTCTAAAGTTATAGTCTCAATTACAAACTTGATACGTTTGAAGACTACTAATTCCACTCACATTATAATAATCCAACGCACGCTAATATGTTTACGGCTCCTTGAAACAAAAAAAAAGTTAGGTTTTGGTTCCTTATACGATTGGGGGGATCCCCACGCCTGTAATCACTCTCACCGTAGCCGAAACGTGCAACGTGCGTGCGTATATTAAATCAACTGATGAAAATAAAACATGACACAACCGAACTTACTATTAGTGCTATAGCTAGAGAAAACTGATCATTACGTGACTTGTTCAACCCGATTATTCTTTTAGAATGCTTCTTATTTTTCTACACTTCTGCGTACAGTATTTAGTTTTTTGCTTCGGTGATTTTGTCGCTTTGTGTTTGGAGTGGCGCGTAGCGTACTGTCTGCATATTTTACTATACAGGTATAACGAGGCTTGTCATTTTATTGATTATATACCTCCCCTGCTTGGACTCCGCCGGCGTCTGCCATATTGTTAAATAAAAGGATTAAATAAAACGTTGGTGCGGAAATGTCCCTGGGTGAACGCATCTGTAACGAAAGCGCCACACACAGTAGTACAATCTAAACATACATTGGTAGTGTCGGAGTCGTAAATTCACCACTATAGTAATTTGAATCATCGTGTTTAAATTTTCAATAGAATCTGATTACTGTCCGAGTCTTGTCACATTCACAAACTCAAGTTACTAATTTTTGTGTAAAACCGTAGAGTTCTCAATAAACACCTAAAACCATAGTTCGAATTGAATTATAAGCATTTAATTGGGGCCATGAAACCAAGCTTTATCCCCTAATGATCAAAATACAAAACAATACCTTACCTCTCCCTCAAATAAAAAGTTTGGCACAGGGTGAGAGGGCAGCTGTTTTGTCTTGTTAATTTTTTGGAACGCATGTAATATTACTAAGGCTACCTTATTGAGCGATATGACGTCTTGTGCTGTCGGCGGTAATTTCGGAGGACCAGGTTACTATAGATACGCATGACCAAATTTGCATTGAAATAACACTGAAATAACACTGAAATTTCAAAAGAAAGATAGCAAGACTACCCGAGCAGAAAATGCACCAGGCTACTGCAGCTATTGTCAAGTCATTATGTGTGCGCAGCTCTATATAATTTCCCACAGGACACACTTTGACTTCTCCTAGTCGAATGTAAACAGACCAAAGAGCAACCAAGGGGTGGTTTCGAACATTCGGTGTCTCGTGACTTGGACTGGGGCCTTTCTGTTTTGGATGCGTGTACATCACGTTGTATGTCATAAAACTTAACTCCACCGAAAGTTATAGTGGTTATTTCGGTTCTTTATTTTTAAACTTTATTGAAGACTCCACAACGTCAGTTATGTCCTTTTCCTCTTTTTATTGTTCTTCTGTACAATGTTTCGAGTAGAAAACAAAAGCACTCAAAATGCAAGCGTGTGTAGTTCGAAAAAAAGCTTACTCTAGTATTACAGACCCCGGGTATTTGTTTCGCTAGCGCCACTAGCTTATTCTATTACAGTCATTATTTCTATTGTGTTTATGTCCCAGGAATGTTGTGTTTTTGCGGGACTTCTTGAACTGAAAGACAATTGGTGCCTAATAATCGTGCTTAATTCTTATAGCAATAAGCGGTGTTTATAATTATTTTATGTTTATATATATACTATACATTTGGCTATAAACATTAACCACCCTTTCACGTAGACACAGTTGTAGGAGGATATAGTTCAGTGTTGCGTAGTTGTGTATTTTGCATATTTTTATGTTCGTTTCTCAAACAAGCAGATACCAAAATAGAACTAATCAAAACGTCAATAAAGTATTAATTTTAAAAGTCTAACACTGAAAACAAAAGTGCGCCAGCTGCGAAGTGGCAGTGCCTACATTTTGATTCAAGGGGGGCGAGATTGCATTACAATTGGTATTTACACGCAGCATTGGTGCCGTTTGCAGCTTTCTTGACTGATGTAAACATTTCTGGGATGAACGTAGTTTATACAATGCCAGATCACGATTTAGTAGCAATTCTAAAACGTTCGACCTTTGGGTTAACTTCACTATTCTTTATATCAGGGTTAATTCATGTAAATACTCACAAACTAATGACTTATGTATGTGGTGAAAAGCACCCGGTAGTGGGTAACTTATAAGAAGAAAACATATGGGAGTTTTGAAAGATTTCTTTGTTTCTGTTGTACCATTATTAATCGCTTTCCTGGATGTTTTCACTGTGTTTATTCCCCGTCATCTATCTAAGGCCCAGCTACATTCTGTCTTACTACATTATACTGGACGAACGCAATACCGCTTATGGTAAACATCGTTTAGTTGAAGTGCCAACCAACAGACCAGCATGGATTTGTTACATACATAAATCGACAAAATGAAGCCTCTCATCAAGTTCCTCACGTTTGCTTCCGCAATTTTTGCTGTAATCTGTTCTGTCGTTACCAACCCATTCATTAGACTTTGAAATCAATAAAACTAAAATTGTAATCTTGGAAGAATAATTAAGAAGATAGAGACGCTGAGTTATATCACTCCAAACAGTTCGCAGTATACTTAATACAGTTGCACGATCAAAAATATTCGTGTGCCTACATTTTTCATCATACCAACTGGCCGATAGAGCAAGTTGGGACGGAGGCTCGGCAAATTACGGCACCGAAATTATGTTTTCACCTTAATATGCAATTTTGCGAAATGATACTAAGCTGAACATAATTACATGATGTACACTATTCAATGTCATATAGCACACCAAATTATTAAGTGCAAACATATCTTCGGCCGTTATTCCAGAAATTCCGTCATTTATAGCCATGATTGGGTGGCCAGGTGCTTACTGTAAGAAGCAGATGCAAGCTTCTCTTATAGTCTTACGGGTTCCAGATAACAGAATAAAATAATACTTTTAAGAAATGTTGCGGTGAAGATACACTAATACATATTATAATGTGTTGCACAACTGCGTGGTCCTATCCACACTATCCGGTTTAAAATCTCAGCTCAGAAACTTCAAATAAATCCATTCATAAGTATATATACCCACAGGTAAAATGATGATAGTGGTACAATTATATAAAGAACAATGACGATAAATTTTTGAAATAGTTTTACTCACTGATGCAAATTGAAGACACTGTTACACTGAGCATCTCATTGTCTCCAAGCATTGATACCCTGAAATTTGTGATCCTTAGTTTGAGGATCACTTAAGAATGAGAACCATTATGCGCTTTACCTGAAGGCAAATCCTTCTACTTACAATTATGTACGCTAAAGGTTTACAATAAGATATGCCCATTGTTGAGTTTACTATTGCACGATCATGGGCCTTTATTCTTAATTTATCGCTTCGCTATTGAGAACAAAATATTTTTGCGTGCGCTGATCAGAAGGCGTTCTGCGCATGCGCCCTTGTATATGTTTGAGATAATGCATTAAGCTGCACCAGTCATTATTTAAAGTGGAAGGAACGTTGAAAGCGCAGCGTGCCGCATTGTTTCTGTGTGTCACTTGAAATGTTATATTCTGATATTAAATATGACTAAAACATTAATAATCTGATTTAACCTACTTCCTTTACTCAAACAATAAAATAGAGTATATATCTAAAATAACCTATTTTTTTAATCAAGTAAGAAAATAGAGTTTCTGTCTAAAATATATCACTCTCGTATTTTCGGTGGACAACGAGGTTTATATTAAGAAATTAGTTCATTATAGAAGACGTTATGCTATTCGTGGGTTTGAACGAGTTCCACCGTTCTTTGGAGTCTTGTTTCAACAATCATCCAGTCTGTATGTGTTCGATATTGTGCCAAATCATCTGTGAGAATATGTATCGACACATTTATAATATTCTCTTTTCGGAAGAAAGCTGAATCACTTTCAGACGAAAGCAGAAATACTTAAAGAGCACTCAATTTTATGACTACATACGTCCGCCCCGGTCTATAGTACTTTTCTAATTATAAATATAACTGTGTAGCTCTGACTTTGGCTGATACACTTGTAGTCTGTTAATGTGTCCAATACAATGATGCCACCGAAAAAAAAACAAATTTCTGCTGCTGATATTTTTTTGTCTCTTTAAGGATTACAAGCATAGCATTCACGAGCTTCGCCACGGCTCACTTATTTTTTGGCATATTAAATTGAGATAATTTTTAATTTTCAATTTCCTCAGCTCAACGTAGCCCGTATGGATTATATACAAATACACAGCGAGTGTTCGGGCAAGCTGGTGTAAGTATGCCATTTTATGAAAACACCTGAGACTTGGTGAGGAAATCGCGGAACAACGAAAGTGGATTATGTGCTAAAATAACTTCTATGCACGAAGTATTTATATTTTGTACGTATTTATATGGAACTTCGATCCAGTCTTGTTATTTTCTCTCAAGGACAGTAGTCGACGCAATCCCTGACATTCCTCTGGACCAATATTGTTTTAAAACCCCAAGCGGAAATCAAACAAAAAAGTAATATAGGTCTGGCAACTATGGTCTGTCTTGTTCCTTCCGGTATAGCATTCTAGAATTCCTAGAATGTATATATAATAGCTACTTGAATATTCTTGGACACTTAACGCGATCACAAAAACTTTATTGACACATACGTGTCCTTCTATCATACTTCATATCCAGAGTTCTTGCAGAAAACAAGGCAGCAACCCAAGTGAGGCAAGCATCTTTCAAAGCCCTTTGGGTTTCATTTACTACCGTCTAGACAAAACAATTCAGAGTGGTATACTATTCTCACGTGCTTTACCGGCGCTGCAGAAAACGTTTTCATTGATGATCATTTCTAGAAAATAAACTCGTAAAAAAATGTATGAAATAGAAAAAAAACTTTCGAAAGATTGTCTTTTTTTTTTGTTTGATACGCTCAGGATGAACCAGTACTCCTGCGTAGATATTAAAATTAATTTAGCCCTCCTACATAAAGCCGAAGGTATAATGATACCTACAAGAGTCTCGTTTATATTGTAATTATTTTTAATTTAGTCAAAACAATAAAATGTAACCCATTCAGAAACCAAGTTTACATTGTGGGGGCGAGATATGTTTCCCAGTCGCTCGCTTCGCACTTTCATTACTCATTTTCTCCAACAAAACCACCTATAAATCAATGAACCTCGCAACTTAAACCCCACCGGGCACGCGCGTAGAGCAACGAGAAGCGAGAACACGCGCAGAATCAATCAGAAAAATTTAAAGGAAGAGAATGAAGGACAAACAGTAACATTAGAAAACTCACCCAATAGACGAAAAAAAAGTGGCTGGTGTAATCAATTGAGAGCTGCGCACTGTTAGCGCGATCTAATGAAACCGAATTTTACGGTCGCAATTTCTCTAAGCAAACAGGGCTACTTAGCCAAAGAAAGATGTCGCGAAGCCCTGAGGTGACGGAGCGCAGGAAAAGGTCATGTAAACCTAACAGAAAAAAAGACATCGACTTCCCTTGCTTCACTGGTCGGCATCTCTTGATTACGCAGATTCTTTCGCGCGACATGGTTACGACGGCAGTACCCACACCCCAAAATTGATAGGTTCTACAAATACTTTACAGGGGATACTCCGCGCATTTGCATTAGACAGCGCGCTACAGCACAATCTCATTTCCTATTGAATTGTACAGAAGGCGTCCAAAAGAACGCATCCGCATATTGCTGTCCGCTCAGTCGCAATTTCATGCTGTGCCGAAGGAGAGGACTGGTGCCAACACACCGAAATACCGGAGTTGCCGAGACAGCACAAACGGCTGCCTCCGCTGTCTCAAATGTTGTCTACGACGTCAGATGGCGATAGTCAACCCCTTCAATTTAAAGGGTAAAACCTCGAGGCTGCACTCACTGAGCCGTTCTAACTGCGCAGATGTTGTCGGCTCCGAGACCATTGTATTTTTAGTGGGTAATGTGCATTCCTTTGTAAGGCTTTCGAATCTATGTCGCGGTTTTCCTTTCCAAAGTGGTTTTTATTTAGACGACAATGTATTAGTTCTTGGGAAAGCATGTTTTGTTGCTGCCTTAAAAAACAACAAAAAATATTTAATTTAGATTTTGTATAATTTATTTGTTTACATGTATATTTGACGGCACCGAATGAAACTTTTTTTCCCTTTTTGTTTCGGCCACTTCAATGAAAGGGTCAACCCATGATATATAAGGACATCCTGTAAGGTAAATTAGATATAAACATTTTGGTGGGGGGGGGTAACTAATACATGCAACAGCTATTTTTCTTCTTATAACGTATAGTCCGTAGATAAACGAATTATATGTAATTTACGGCATCTTCGAACAATTAAAGATATTAAAACAATAATTAAAAATTCTAGATGTTTGAATTTAAGCGTATGGAGTCAACCTAAAATTTCAACCGCACGTGTATGTTTAGGAAGTGTTATTAATGAAAGCAGAATAAAGCGCAATGGCATTCAAAGTACCAAAATATTTGTATCTATCCCTAAACTGTTTACAAAATGAGTCTTTGATCTTCGCAATGCAGAAAATGCGTGTTTTATTTATATTATGCACAATTTCTTTTTAAAGAAAGCTACCACAGGAAAACGGGCATCGTTAAAATTACAAAGAGAACCATGGTTGACTAAACCTACTTCCATATAATTTTAAGATATAAGGATCTTGATCTTCTGATTCATTTCCTGCAAATGCATGTGTGTTATTCTGCGTCAATTTTGTGTTTACAATATTGAGATTTTATTAATTAGAAATGCACAATTTACTGCCTCAGGCGACTTTATTGTATTTAGAGAAAAAAAAAGCTACGTAACATTTCTGAAATTAATGCCAAAACACTATTTGAAGGGCATTTATTTGGGAGTAGGAAGACGTCAACTTAAATGGTTAGTGTTCAAGCGTCTCTTCTTTTTTTTTAAAATAAATATTAAAGACTTCAATCAGTAAGGTGTTCAAGAGGAAAATTAGGATACCTAGTTCGATATTTGTGCCGCGTTCTATCTTTTTCTATGTGGCTACTCTTACATGTTTTACCCCTTGGTGTCCAAAACTTTACTTGAAATACTAGAGACCTTGAAATCGTGACGAGGTTTTATAGCACACAAAATGGCGTAAATGTGGTCTCAGAAAAAATAAAAAAATTTTTTGGATTTATGTTTTAGAAATGTTGATTGTAAGCAACATTGTGCATATGAGACTTTCGCGATGAAAAATGTGATGGAAAAATAACATGGGAAAGAAAGAACTCGCACTCGACTATTGACTACTCTTTAATGTCGCGTAATATATACAACAGATTAGGAGGTATGGAAATAGATGAGAAAGGCACAAAAAGTCTGGGGAGCGACCGTAAGAGAATCAAGATCTGATTTGGCACAGTAAAACCAGAAATGCAAAATAAACAAAAACAAGAGGGTAGGAATAGCTTAAATCATAAACAATTACAGGAGGTATCTAAGCGAATCAAGAACATAGTATCCAAGCAACCGGAAAAAGAATGGACATATGAAGACTTAGTTAGTGTTTTCAAAGGAGAGTTAGAGAAATATCCAATCAAACAAGGAGGAAGAAAACTAAAACGCAAGCTAAAAAGCTGGTGGGAAAAAAGAGGTTATGGCAGCAATATCGAGACGCCAAGCGGCATCTAAAGAACACAGATGGTCAAAAAAAAGGGGGCCGCACAATTCGAAGTAGCATCAAAATGGGAGGAATTTCAGGAAAGAAAGCGGGAGGCATCAGCATTAATACAGGCAAACATTGCGAGGGCAGGGGTCCAGTGGATGATAGAGATAAACCAGAAGGATAGGAATGCGGCAACAAGTTTCTGGGAACACATTAGTACACAAGGAAAAAAGACCGAGGGGTACCAGCAGACACTAACCACACAGAAGGGGACAAAGGTAGAGGGGAAAGAGGCAAGAGAATACATTAGACATACAATCGAAGCAGCATTTTAGGAGTTAGAGTAAGATTCGGCCGTAGGGATTGGTAGCGTCAACACATCACAAGAGGAGGATCGCAGTGAAGAAGAGAAAATTACCACTCGGGAATGGGAAAAAGACAGAAGGAAAGGTTCCGCCTGGAACTGCGACAGGTCCAGACGGCATACCAATGAGATTGATAAGAATTCTAGGCAAAACAAGCAAATTGAAACTAAGGCAGGTGATTGACCAGATACTTATGGGAGGGGAGGTAACCAGTGAATGGAAATTGAGCAGGATGAGATTATTATATAAGGGCAAGGGAGACAAAGGCAGTTTCAAATCATACCGACCAATCACTGTAACTTCAGTAATAAACAGACGAGCTATGCAAATTCTAAAGAAGAAGAATGGACCGAGAGAAATCAGATTTTGGGGGAGCTTCAAAACAATTTCAGGAGTGATAGATGACTAGAGGATAACATATTTGTAATCACTATTTGCAAAGGAATAGCAATGACAAGTCAAAGATCTTGATTGGTAGCATTTTTAGACATCAAAGGGTAATATGACAATGTGAATCAGGAAAAACACTGCAACCAACTGAAGAGATATGGGCTAGGGGGAACCATGGTTAAGTTTCTAGAACGGGTTTATACGGAGAATAGGGTGAATATAATATGGGAAGCCGAAACTACAAGACCAGCAGCAATAAAAAGAGGACTTAGACAGGGTTGCTCATTTTCTTTCCTGCTCTTTATGAAATGCCCCAGTGAGATGGAAAAAAGGTTAGAGCAGTGCAACCTATGTCTTGGCTTGACTTACATGGAGGAAGGACATAAAGTAAATCAAGTATTGCCAGGGTTAATGTATGCAGATGACATTGAACTCGCATCAGAATGTCGTGATGCAATACAGGAACTGATTAGGATTCGCAGCACTGAAGGGGACAGTTCAGGACTAAAATTTAGTAGGAACACGTCGGGTATAATAGTTTTCAATGACGAGAAGGGGGAACCCCTGGAGATAGAGGACATATTGATAGAACACGTAGAAAAGTACAAATATTAGGGAGTATGTTTAAGTGAAAGAAGACGGTGTCTAAAAGACCATGAAGATATTGTAATAAAGGGAAACGAGATTCAGCTATCATTAAACACAGGTCACTATGGAAATATAAAAGATATGAAGTTGTTAGGGGTGTCTGGAAGGGAGTCATGGTACCAGTACTGTCATTTGGCAATGCGGTATTGTTTATGAGGTCAGAAATCTAGCCAGGTTTAGAGATACAGCAAAGGGGTGTGGGTAGGTTGTTGTTGGGGGCACATGGGAATACACCAAATGAGGGTGTACAGGGGGATATGGGTTGGGCATCTTTCGAGAGTAGAGAAGCTATAAGTAAAGTAAAATTTGAACAAAGACTAGCTGAAATTGAGGATACATGGTGGGCAGCGAAAGTGTACAAGTATCTATATATGAAACGTCTAAACACTAAGTGGACAAACCGAACCCGCAAGCTAAGATTTAAGTCCATTCGACGAGTTGGAGCCGATCAGAGCATATCAGTAAAAAAGGGGGTAAAGGAAACTGAAAGGAAATTGTGGGAAGAGAGAATGCATTGGAAATCAGGTTTAACAATTTATAGGTCACAAAAACAAGAAATAAAGAAGGAACAGCTATATGATAATTCAGTGGGGAGCTCTCTGCTGTTTGAAGCTAGAATGGGGGTGCTAAGAATGAAAACTCATATAGCTAAATTCCAGAAAGTAGAAACTCTGTGCGACGTAAGCAAGCGCGAAAGGGAAACTATAGAACATGTAATTTTAAGGTGCACGGAGCTTCGTCCCACCCTCTTGGGGTGGAGGACTACGGATTCGGAGGGAGCACTGGGTTTTCGGGACATGGATGGACGAATGGATAGGGAAAGAATTGCGGTAACTGAGAGAAGATTGGAAGATTGGTGGAAAAGATCTAGGGAAGGGCAAAAAAAGATTCAGATAAAAGTAAGCAATCGAATAACTTTAAAAAAAGGGAGGGGGGGGGGCGGCTTCTGTTATAACAAAATTTATACAAATAAAAAAAGAAGGGATGAAGAAATGTTAGACTAGGTGGCGCAAGCTGCCGCCCATTACAAAGGGTATAGCCATTACCATCCATCCATTCATCCATCGACGTCAGTCGTTCACGCCATAATAACTCACATTCCCTGTCAGACTTGGTCTTAAAGGACATGTGATCTGTTTTGACGATGCAATTCAATTCTTCACCGCTTAGCACGAGTATTCTAGCCCTTGCGACCGAGGGTATTAAATTTATTGAGGCGGACATGGCGTAGGTGAAATTAAATCGTTTTTGAGTTTTTGCTCCGGAGAAACACTAGGCATAAAAGGGTTAACACTGTTCAAGACGGCGCGGTGTTTTATCCTTCCTAAATTATTTTAACGAAAACCATCGTATCCTCCGCTGGCAACAGACACAAGTTCACCATTTAAATCAAAGACTCCGTCACAATAAATTTACGCAGCAGGCGCACGGGAGCACGTTGAATTGCATGACTGAGCTATCTTATTTCTCTTCTACACTGAAAAGAAAACCACAACAGCAGACACTACAAGAAAATAGATCGTTCCATTTTTTTTTATATTACGTCTTCATGGGATCTGCTCTGACGATATTGAATATCTGAAATTTTGCCTTCACCACCTTTTTCGGGTTGTGTCAGAATCAGTACAAAAGATACCGAAACATATTTTTTAGCACCAAAAAACGAGCGCCGGTACTCGCATCACTCACTGTAAACAGCAAAATCAAGTTAATGTACGTAAAGTAAATCTGAACAATTCAAAGAAAAGAGCCAATAGCGAGATGAACAATATAGGGGACACATCTGTTAAGGAGCGAAAGTACTTTCGCCATAGTCATCAAGTTATGATTTCAAGCAGACTCCGAACTGCCGCCGGATAGCACATTTGATATCTGTCCCTACAAGCGTATGGGCCATCAAGCCTCAATTATACCGACGTCGCATCGACAGTAAATCAGGCGACGCACCTTGCACTGGCGGGAGCTGCTCAGTGCACCTGCTAGCTCGACAGTTCTGTGTTGCTTGTAGGTAGAATACCGTCGCTGACGTCCCTCAGTTTTTATTTTGCATTTCCTTCGCGATTTTCAAAGTGTAATTTGAAAACTACGATAGTTCATCATTCGCTACAAAAGATGCGCGGAAAGTTTTTTTTTTTTTTTTTTTCTCTTGGTGAGAGAGCTCGTGCACGTAAGATATAAAAGATGATGCGGCTTGGATGTGCGTTTCCTATCGCGGAGTTCGCTTTATTTAGTTACGCTGGCTGCGGCAGAACGAATATGTGAGAAAACTACATGAACGAAAAATGAAGTCACGAAAATAAAGTCATTTATATTCACGGGCGCAGTTGAGCCACGGGCTTCTTCTCACTTAGGCTGCGGCACACTGGGTTCTTTTTTTCGGACGTGCTTCCGCTATTACCCGGCCGCTCCGGTATCGACGCATGGTCCGCCCCACTCGTTTTATAAGATCGCGAGGATGATCATAGTTACAGGGCAAAAAAAGGAAAGGAGCAAAATGCCGACAGACAACTTTCTTTTTCCAATGAGGGGAGATGATCATAAAGCACGTATCAGTGAAGCGTTGCCATTTTTTATTTGTTGGTCTGGCAGAACCAACTTCTCTTAGAAAACTATTTTGTTGTGACGAGGTATCTTCAAAAAACAATAGATTGCCAGGGCGTGTATATCAAGATAATCTAGGACAATTACCAATATCAATTATCTTGCGGGCTCCAAAATTGGGCAAAACATTTTTACACAAAAATTAAAAAAGCTAAGGGAGGTAATAAAGGCCTTTAGCCTTCATTACCTCCCGCCGTATTTCATTTATTTTTTTGCGCTAAAATACTAAGATTGCATGCTCATTTCTTTAAACTATTTGCATTTATTTTTTACTGACGAGTCCAGCGGACAGACGCGACTCCGGATGACACATATATTGGCAGGTAAGGTGTGGTATTATCAAAATCTTAAAGTGCTTCTTCACGCGAGCGCTGCTTTTGTCTTAAAAATCTTTGAAGGGCTTAGAAAAAAAATGTAATAGATATATAACAGGTTGCAGTACAATCTCTGGTTATGATGACGTCATTTTCACATAAGTAACGTTTGCATTAACTGCGTAAATGTCTCTGGCTTCACTTTAATATCTAACCAAACCTCGCTAAAACACATTGCACGAATAATATTACTGTTAAGTTTACTGCTAGAGCAAACATTCCTAAGTATGCCATAGCAAAAATTGCGTACAAAAACAAAACTAGGGAAAGTGAAAAAAATTGCGCACAACGAGGTTTAGCTTAATTAAACACAAAAATGTAATAAGATTTCGAAATGTGATGACTTTGTTCTGTGAGTTGGTGGCACTGTTACCAACTATTAGAAAATTATTAAAGAGCTGGTAATGTTGTGTACACCAGAAATACATCACAGTAGCAGCGTAAACAAGGGCGTCCCACTAGAGGTATGCACCAAACAGGAGAGGCGTTTTGTAATTATGTTCTTTTTTTACGTATTGAAGGATTTAAAATTACTAGTATTCACCGTCACAGAAAGCAGCAGTATGGAGATCCGTTTCTGTGACTTCAGAGGGTATACGTTTGGATCAGGAAGTTCTGAAACTGCGCGAGTTCTGTGACCGACCCTCCTGAACCCTGTCGAGCACACCGAGTGGTTTCAACTGTCTATTGTTGAAGTTGAAAGCATATTAATAAACAATTGCCGAGTGAGGGTAAATGAAACAGCTGCAGTTAACAAAGTTTGTAAGGGTTCTCGTCACAAATCGTTGCTAAATTATTTGACCGGTGAAGGATGCAATGGGAGAGTATTATCGGCTTTGATATGGAGGTGCTGTAGGCGATGCATGGGTCATTTCGGATGAATACATGCGGTCTTTAGATTCTAAAGACCTGCATTGAGTGGAATAGAGTCTGAGTGCTGAAAAAAAAATACTGATAGGGGCACGTTGTGATCGATAAATATTAAAAAAAAATGTATTTATGTTTTTTTTTTTCTTTTTTTCATCTGGCTCATCTACGCAAATACTTTTGATTGCAGAGTTGTTTTGGCTATCCGAGCAATCCACCGAAGTTCCGCTTGTTTTAAAATATCTTACTCTTCGGGCGCCTGGTAAAGCTCAAACGTGATAAACTCTTATAGCCTTGTGCATTGTTTATGTCTGTTCATGATTCATAAAACCGGGAATCTCTGACGAACTGTACATTTTACGTCGTATTGCTGCCATTCGAGAAAATGCACCAGACACTATTTCTTCTTAAATTGAGGAAACATCTTTGATGTTAATGTTCTATCATTATTTTTCTAATAACCGTTCACGGTTTGTTCCAGCTGACTGCACTCATTGTCGTTCTTCTACAATTCATTAAGTTATACATCTGGGTTCCGTCCTGGGGCTTATACCTTGTTCTCATCTTTCGAAGCAATCTGCTAGCTAACATATCTTCGTCTGTTAGTATGTTTACCAAAAACTGTGCGTGCTATCACGAAAATCACTGCAACTTTGGCGTCTCTCACATACAGACGGATATATAAATCCGTAAGCTTTTGAACATGAAACTAAATACAAATAATTGTATATATCTGCGTGTTTCTTGCCTTGAGACTCTATGTTCCACCCCTTCTTACCATCAAAATATTTTCTCTCTTCAATATGCTTTGTCATACAAGAATCTCGGTGTGTTATTTAGGTTGCCCTTGAATATTTATATAGGTTTCATTGTAAATAACTAAAAATGCGTGTTTGTTTGCTCCCGGCTTAACACAATGACTCCAGTTTAAAAACCCTAGTTTGTACTAAATTGAAGAATGCTGCGTTCATGCGATCCCGGTTAATAATCTTTCATCTCAAAATCGGAAATTGTACAAAACCGAGCATCTCGTTTGATATTTCGGAACGATATTTTAATTTCAAGCATATCTGTCAAAAAATTGGCCAATAATTTACCCCTCGTTTAGATATTTATAATACACCTTTGATCCCAAAAAAGTCTACTAAGGTCCTTTTATATTTCAGAAGGTATCAATCACCGTCATAAAGTTGGCATCCCGTTATTTCACATAAAACCTTATCATGACTTTCCCATTTGCAGCACTTCATCAATGTGTAATCACCTTCCCAGGGCTATCACAAAATATCCGATAGAAAACTTTTATCTGCTGTTATGAAAAAAACTATTTTAGACGGCTCTAACCACTGTACGTGTTTTATTCCCTACGATTTGCGTTACTCGTTGTTTATACGTATGCATACCAGTCCTCTTTCTAGTCCCTCAGCCTTTAGGGCACATAAATACATAAACATAAAATTACATTTATTTACATTTGCCAACTTCATCGAATGTTTTTGTTTGTTAAGAAGGAATCTTTCTGGGCGAGAATTCGCAACAGCCCTTGCTTAATATTTATTTGGTGCACGACTTAGGAACAATATCTTTTAATTATAATATTCTCAACTAATGTCACGCCCCTAGTTCATAACAAAACACCTTTATATCGTTTTAGTTTAGTAATAATATTGAAAATTCGAATATAAACATTGATCTTGACGTGTCCACAAACAGCTCAAGGATTGTGTGGATTCAACAAATATAACAAAACTCTAAAGCACACAAACACAAAAACACACACGGATATTGAACGGCGAAAGTAATATAGAACAGAGATTGTAGCGAAGTATTGTTTCATTAAACAGTGTACCAAATGGGGACAATCACACTAGTTAAATTCAAGTAGCATCCTTATAATACGAGACGCGATAAATAGAGCATGTGGGTGCCAAAAGCTGTTTTCACGGTTAGCACTCGGGGGGGATGTGAAACACAAAGAGTTAAGCAAGACAGGCGAGCCTACAATTTCGTTTCCAAAAGTATGAAAATAAAACAACTGCAAAATGCCGTCGATTATACAATAATAATTAACCATGTATGTTTGTTAGGTACCACACTATAGGGAATTTTAAATCACCCAATTGTTGTAGGCCGCTTCTTTCATTTATTTTTTATATAAAATTCTGTCACACACTTTTGAGGGCATTGCAGGCAGGGTCCGAGTGACTAAAATATTGTTCGAGAGTGCATGAAAAACAGTCTACAACTGACAGCTCTGGGAAAAACTGGAAATCAGACATCGCTAAATATGGGTTTTCTAAAAGAAAAAAAAATGCATAGCTAAACAGTTTGAACGCATTCTAATATCACATATATTACACAAAAAAGGATCGCTCTGCGTTTTTATTAATTTAGCAGTGCAGTGACGGGGTGCTCTAAGTATGACATGGTTAACATATTCACAAGTTATTTCGGCAAATATTCCAAGCCTCGATGGTCTTGGCAAAACATGATTGCTCCCACGTTTGACCAAAACATGCTGTGTATTCGGCTTTTTTTGAGATTGCGCAAGTCTGTTTAGTCGACTTGATCGTTTTGTGGTTTAGGGTTGAACGCTTCTTTTGAATTCAAATTTATATTGGAATTGATAATTAAGAAAATCAGTTTCAATCATGCAATTTCTCGTTTTATTCGCAACAATTCGCTATTTTCTCTAATAAATTTTGAAAGCATTCTAGAAAAACATGATACTCAACAAAAAAACATTAATAGCAGAAAAAAGTAAATTTCAAAACGCGTTTCAAAAATGGTGAGTGACGCTCGAACGCAGAGTTTAAAAAAAAAATATGAAAAGAAACAAACAACACAATATTTGGAATTACGAGAAATAGTCTTGCAGAAACACCTTTATCTCGCTTTAAATAATACAGTTTGAATAATCTGTAATGGATATATGATTCCTACTTTATTAACGCAATGAAATAAATTAAATTTGAGTCTAAAAAGGGGAAATTAAAATGGCGCAAAAATTGTGTTTGTTCATCAATCATTGAGAGCTGATTTTATAATAATAATAATAATAATAATAATAATACATTTATTTTCGAGGACTATACTCATGACAAAGCAGTCAGGTTCGTCAAAGCCGACATGGGCTTGTGTGACTGAACCCTTTTAGGTAGAATTAGTAACATAGTCGGTCAGAAAAAAAAAAAGAAAAAAAAAGAAAAAAAAACGTTAAGACACTAGAAGACCACAGTAAATGTTCACTTCAGCAATACTGGTCAATATAAATTATCAGAAGAAAAAAATCTTTGATGTTATGCATACAGAGACAGGAGAAAAGAGTTAAAATTGGGTTGTCCGTCTGGTCGCAGGACATTGAAAGAAAATCGACACAAAAATTGGAGGCACAGAACTTCGGGATGAGGAGTCTAGCAGAGTGAACAAAAAAGGCCACACTCACACGGCACGTCTGTTCACAGCACATTCAAAGATCGACACAAAAATATGAGGGACAGAACTTCCAGGTGATGAGTCTATCGAAGTCGCACAAACATACACCACAGCAATGTGAAAAAAAGACAGTTATACTTTTTCTTTTAGTATATGCATATTGCGGAGGCGCTTTTTTTAGTTTTTTCTTTGACGTAAGGTCCCAGAGATCTGCTGGTAATTGATTAAAAATGTGTGGAACGTAAAATGAACGCATAATTTTGCCATACCGTGTGTAACATTTCGGAACGAGATATTTCGAAACGTTCCGTAGTTGACGTGAGACGGGACGAGGAGCTTTAAAGTCGTCAGACCAGTAGTGATTGATCACAACTGTTTCTAAAAAAAGAGATCTAAAGTTCGGCATTGACAATGTCTCAAAAAGGTCTAAATGAGAACAATTGAGGTTATACCACACGTTTTTCAAAATCCCCTTTAAGATATTGTCTATTTTCGTTTGCCATAAATTCGAGCATGAACCGAAAACAGTTATACCATAGCGCAGGTGACTATAGGCTAACGAATAAGCAACGCGTTTGCGTAAGCCGATGGGCATGAAAGTTTTGATGTTATAAAGCAGACAAGAAACGCTTCTCAACTTCGAACATATTTTCGTTAGATGAGAATTCCACGAAAGGTCGGAGTCCAAGTGTATGCCAAGGTATTTTACAGAGTCGGAATACGGCACTTCAGCACAGTGACACGAGCTACAGTTTGATGTGTGTAGCAAAAAAGGAATATTTAAGGACACTACTTTCAAGGGATTACGAAAGCAGACGAGTTTTGTTTTTGACACATTTATAGAGATCAAGTTACGAGAAAACCAGTCCATGACTTCGTTGGAGGATAATAATAATAATAATAATAATAATAATAATAATAATAATAATAATAATAATAATAATAATAATAATAATAAATCAATCTTTCAATCAATCAATCAATCTTTATTATACAGTGCCCAGGAACAACCCTGAGGTCTTGGTGCTGGTACACTAATGGATAAAAAAAACAAAAAAACGTTATACACATCTTCGCAGGAAAGAAGATACATTTTTAAGCATAATACTAGGTAGTGCACGAGTAATTAGTAGAATAAAATAAAAACGAGGCAGTAACAGTAGAAACGAAAAAAAAGACCGTAGGACACCAAGTGCACCACCAGAAAGAACGGCATGGAGATGACGAAATTCAGACCTAACAGATCCATTCAGTAATGCTCATCCTGCACGGGCAAGTTTTTAATAGAAAGGACAAACGTCCTGTAGCAAGGGTGGAAAATATCAAGTCTTTCAGAGTAATGATTCAAACGCTGTGCCATTCTCACAATTGGGTTTACCGGACTAAACGTTCTAGACACATAAAAAGATGACCGAAGACGAGTAGGTACACGTGGGACCCTAAGGCACAGTTCCGATAACAGGCTCGGAGAATTGATGAGTCCATGCAGCGTTTTAAACAAACATAGTAAGTCCGCGTTCTCCCGACGCCGGTGCAAGCTAAGCAAACCAACACGCTTTAACGCAGATTCATATGTTAAGCAGTGAACATCCTCCTTTATGTAGCGATGTTTAAAGATAGAAACAAACTTTTTTTGCACACGTTCGATCACCAAGGAGTGACTTTTAGAAATTCCATTCCAGACAACTGAAGCATATTCTAACTGCGACCTGGATAGCGAACAGTATAACGCGATAAAAGCAGTCGGGTTTTCAAACTCCCTGGTTAAGCGAGAGGCAACGCCCAACATTCGCAATGACGAGTTAACCACCCTACCAACATGATTAGAGAAACGGAACCCAGAATCAACCATGACTCCGAGATCTTTCATTACACTTACTCGAGACAAAGTCTCTCCTTGAATAGTATATGCAAAAGAGATATTGTGAGTTTTCCGAGAGAGCGTCATGACCTTGGTTTTGGACGGGTTCAAGAAAAGGTGGTTTTCAGAGCACCATCGGTAGAAAGAACATGCATCTTCCTGGAGCTTAGCACAATCATGTTCAGTAACTATTTCTCGATAAATTTTTATATCGTCAGCATATTGCAGGAATGAAGAATTTAAAATAGCAAAAGAGACGTCATTTACGAAAATTGTGAACAGAAGGGGTCCTAAAACAGATCCCTGAGGAACGCCAGAGCGAGCCTTGTATAACGAAGAGTTCATGTTGTTGACCCGGACATACGCCTCTCTCTCTGACAAATAGGTTCTTAACCAGTCGTGTACTGAGCCACATACTCCATAGGAGGAAAGTTTGGATAAAAGAATAATGTGATTGACTACGTCAAAAGCCTTACTTAAGTCAAAGTAGACAACGTCTAACTGACCTCTGTTACATATCACACGAGATGCGGCAGACATAAAGCTAACAAGATTAGTAGTAGTTGATCTCCCACTCATAAAACCATGCTGATTGGGAATTGCTAAGTTTCGAAAGTTGAAAGAGAGGAATTGATGGACGACCATTTCAAAGAGCTTAGAAAATGGAGAGAGAAGAGAAATAGGTCTATAGTTACAAATATCACCTTTTTTCCCCGACTTTAAGACCGGAACAACAGCAGCGACTTTCCACGTTTCAGGAAAGGTTCCCAACCTTAACGAGTTGTTAAATATAGAGCACAGCACCGGCGTGAATATGTCGTGATAAGTTTTGAGAATCGCCGAGGGAATGCCGTCGGGCCCTACTGATAATGTTGCTCTCATTTTCTTAATACAGGACCGGACGCACCCCTCATCGACATTAATGCAACTTAACAACTCACCAAACCCATCTAAGTGAGGCAGCGCAGGTGCAGAACGCTGCGTACTATCCCTGTAGACTGACCTAAAATGCTCAGCGAATAACTCAGGCACGAACTTCAAGTCGCTCTCGTGATTATCCAGGACAATCTTCGACTCGATATGCCTCCCAGAGCGTGAATTAATGTACCTCCAGAATTTCTTCGGATTATTGACAAGATCTGATTCCAATGAGCAACGGTGAGCCTGGCGGTCGCGATCTAGGACCGTCTTACATTGCTTTCTGCAGCTCTTGAATTATACCTCCCACTTTAAAAGGCCACTTTTCTTGAACTTCCTGTGAAAAAAGTAGAATAATAATAATAATAATAATAATAATAATAATAATAATAATAATAATAATAATAACAATAATAATAATAATAATAATAATACTAAAGCTAACATATTGATTCTTTTCCGTCAACAGAGTGAATGACGGAGCGCGACCAAGTAAAAAAGCGGCATAATGCAGCTTGACAAGCCCCGCCCCCCTTCCCCCTCCCCCTCCTTAGATTTGGGATCAGTGCCACAAAACAAAAGCAAAAAAAAGACATGCAAAAAAAATCAAACGTTGTGGGCATTCTGGCGGCTCTTCGGGTCAGTTGCCCGACTGCGGGGCACAGGGGGCGAACTTTGCCGCGTGGCGGCGACGTCACGCCGGCCACGCGCACATCGCACGCGCCACCTATACTTCGTCTCACCCTAGCATGGACTAACCGCGAAGGCTGTGCTAGCGCGAGCGGCCAGCCTTGGCTGCCTTGACTAGAGCACTCGCTGCACGAGCGCTCGTGCAGCCGCCGCGGCTTCATTCAAAGCGACTAGTTCGCGCTTTTAGCACGAGCGGCTAACAATAGTCCATACTAAGGTGAGACGAAGTATAGATAAGGCGGACGAGAGGCGGCACACGGGCAGTTGCTGCCTGGACTCAGGCGCCGCTGGTAACAATGTCCATCGTCTTGTCCATGCCCAATTAAATGTAGTTTCTTGTTGTTGAAACCGCTAGCTCCGTGTGATTCCTCCGGATCGGGTATGCAGCAAGGAAAACCAACGACAACTTCAAGGATGACTTTTTTTTTAGCAATTGGGTTTATATAAATTGTTTTTCGCGGTAAAATTCACGGCAACCGGTAACACCTTTTTAATATGTATTTGGAAATAGTGTGGGCATAGCGTCATAGAACGGAGCTTTCAATTCGTATTTAAAGCTACAATACTTTATTATCCATGCACCTATTAAAAACTGTAACTCTGATGCAGCCATGTGTAGAACCAGAAATGATGTCACCAGGCTTGCTACCCTAGGCTCCTGTATGACTCGGCTTCTTGTATTTTCGCGTATATGTTGACGCACCAAAAAAAAAAAGCAGTAACCAATTCTTTGTTTTTAATGTAACTTGGTCCTGCTAAAAAGTCGAGCTCTAAACACGATTCCATACTCGCTTGCTTTGAGAATGCGCGTCTCCAGTTTGTCCTATAAATACGATATCCTAGCTCCCCAAGTTGGCTATATTAATTCGTCTTTTTTCGATACTTTATTTCTTGATTACATCCGTCTTTAGCTCCTTCATCTTATTTTACACCTCGAAATCGACGCATTCGTTCCGGCCCAAACCGGGTATCAGACGCCTCCAATAGGAAATACTTAATAATATAAACGAACCGCCTCTGCAATCGCAGGGCCCGTTGGAGCTAAGAGCGGAGGCAACATTGTGTAATTCAAATAAAAATTAAAAAAAAAACAATATGATTGTCGACAGAGAACTCATTTGACGCTACAAAGAAGACAAAGGAAACCGGTGCCACACGATCACGAGAGCACCTCTAAAAAGAAGAAAGATAAAAAGCACGGTTTTTGGTTTTTATTTTTCAATAGCTGATTAGCGTTCCAAAGCTATCCTGGCGTTGCATAAAGCAATTGTAGAAAAAAATATCGACCCCCATTTCTGCTTCTATCGTATTGTTTTTTTCTTTATTCTCTGTTTAGTTTTTACTGACTTATCAAAAAAACGCGTCGTAGCGTGGTCATGGAATCATTGTGCAGATCACTACAGACGCCTTTATAATAAGTTCAAGACCTCGGTGCGACTTCGATGGCTCCTTTTAAGATGCATTTTCTTTGTTTATTTATTTACTTCTTCATTTATATATTCTACGGCTTCTTTTAAAATGATTTTTTTTTCTTCTCGCAACTGATCACGAATTGAGGAGGCGAAGTATTTGATGGTTTCGTCGTTTGCATGAAAGCACGGTCGATTGCGTGGATATTTTGAAGGGAGTTTCGGATTCTCTGCACGGGGCTATAACACCCGAATTCGTCGATGCGAAAACCCCGAAACTGCCGCATATCGGAACGAGGCGGCAGCGCTCCGCATGATGAGTTTGGAAGCGGCGTCTCTATGGAGTAAATGAAGCGGAAAAGCCGCTATCTGGCGTGACCTGGCGTGCTTTCTTTCGTTTTGTTGAAGAATGGGGAGCGTTTCGTCGCGTCTGGTTGAAGGGAAAGAACAACCTCTTGAATGGACGATCATTGGTATATAATTGACGGGATGCGGTTGAAAAGATTTCAAGTAAAATTCCTCAGGCTGGTACCGCGTTGGAATTGCAGATATAATCCCATTAAAAATAAATGAACACGATAAAAACCAAAATAAATGTTTTCTAGAACAGCCTTTCTGCGGATTAAAAATTAACGAGTCCTCGTGATGAGGTCCCCCGCGCGGATTAATGTGAAAATGGCAGCCAAGTAGGGGAAAATTGAAGCTTCTTCTATTCATTGTTTATTTCTGTTCGCTATATTAGAAAACAATTTTTTTTGTTTCTTTGCAATTTTTAGGAAACGTTCAAGGCTCGAGATTTAACGTATTTTCCCAAGAGTAAAGGAATAAATGCCTTAATATAAAAGATAATAAAACATTGCGCTCTGGAAAGATAGCAAATTCCCTTGTAGCGAAGCGCACACGTAAAATATAGCTAAAAAAAATGAACATGAAAAAAAAAACAAAAAAACTGGGTGTATATCCGGCAGTGCTGTGTCGAGCGTGATATTTTTATGCTCAAGATTGTAGCGACGGAAACAGTTGGTTTCTTGATCAATACTGAATATGATATTTCAGTGTATAATAAAAAGTCAGCCTTTTGAACACGCTGAGGAATTGCAGGTGCCAAGGAGTCTTTCAACCTTGGTTTGCGGTAACGCGTTAGAAGCAACAACGTTACCGCTAACGCAGTACTTTTTTCCGTAACGTAGTACCGCTCTCATTAGGGAGTTTTAAGGAACCGTCGTTGCACATCCGATACGGTACGATGGGCCCTCGGGTACGAACTGCGCATGCGCTACCACAGAAGACTCCCATATGCACAGTTAGTACCGGGGGGCTCATCGTACCGTATCGGATGTGCAAAAACGGTTCCATAAAACTCTCCATTACATTTTTTTCAAACGGTAACATGCACGAACTTGTAATTTTAACGAACAACTTTAACGAACAATATAACTTTAACGAACAATAAAACCAAGTGTTAAAGCTTGATGGACAACGTCCTCTCGGCATTTAAAGACTGCATGAGACCCCTAGAAATCACCCACGAGTTGCCGGTTGAAGGATCCCTAAGATTCTAGGATCTCCGACTGGTGGGGCTACCTCACCACGTCTGCTGGTTCTATGAACCCAGGGGTAAGAAACCACTCCGCCCGTTCAACTCCGCGCACTCAAAACTCGTGAAAAGAGGCGTAGTGCGGTCATGCCTTAAGAGATCAATCACAAAGTCGTGCTCACATTCCATACAAAAGAGTTTCGACGGGCAAATTGCAAGACTGAAGTCCGCAGGGTACCCTGTTTTCTTATTGGTGTCAGTGGTCGAAACTATTCTTAAAAAAATGAAGCAATGAAACTGCGTCAAACAAACACACAACGACAGGACAAGAAGACCAGTCATCGTCCCTTACATCCACAATTTTTCCCACGGCCTTAAGAAAACAGCCAACAGAGTCAATGTTGATGTCGTGTTTTCAGCAACCAGGAAACTGTCCAGCCTTTGCAAACACGTCACCACACCCTCAAATCCTGCAATCTGCTGCTCCAAGAAGCATAGGACCAACTCTGTGCCTTGCGTTAAGAGGGTTGTCTATTTATTCCCCCTTTCCTCCGGAAGACAATACGTTGGACAAACTGGGCGATGTCTAAATGACCGCCTTCGAGAACACAACAACAACATCGTAAACGCCAACTCTGGCCGCTTGGGGATACACTGTCGGGATTGTGGGTGTGTCGCACATTTTAACAACAGCACCGAGTTGGGCAAAAGTCATCATACGGCTAGAGGACAAATGTGTTAGTACGCCGTCAATAACATTATCACCAAAAAGAGAATAATTATTTAGCCGCAAATTAACCTAAGCGTTAGACGAGAATTTGTTGACTCCTATTTCGTCTTTTTCTATTTGCAAATCGTCTCAAACTGAACTAGAAGTAGAAGCCGAAATTAAACACGAAATACAAAGTTGTTAGTGAGCGCTGTGTGAGAGGTGTGTTCTTTGGGTGTGTGGATGCTTGAGTGAGTTTCTAGAGTGCGCTACGTCGACAAACATGAATAACCAACTCGCCCAATCTCAAGTTCTTGCAGCTTCTTGTTTCAAGGGTAAGTCCGGCCAAAAGTGTGAACCAAAGTAAATTATTGATATCGATTTACGCAGACTAAATACGAACAATTCCAAAATATTTAAGAAGATTTCTTTTTCGTACCTACACTTCGTTTGCCGTGTTTTTCTGCTGCGTTTCTAGCCGTCTTAGCTGACAATATCTGCTTGTTATGTGATGTTTTAGCGACCGTCGTTTGTATGCTTTCTTCGACAGTCGCGGACGAAGACTACTGACTCCCTGCTCGCTCATGCGCGTCGTGTTGGCGAAGGTGGCATCCACCGGCGACAGAAGTTCAGTCCGTTCCTGCTCATTGCAAACTTTCGATTACCTTCCAGAAAGTTTCTGCAACGTCCATTTCACATCGCCAGGACCGTAGTTCTCAAATGATAAGTGGGGGATCGTTTCGAGCATGCGTTCATTGCTGCAGTCTCGCTTTTCGGTCCGCAACGTCATTAACTTGAATTAATATTTTCTACACACGTTTGATATATAATAATAACTTTATTTACAAATGAATCGGATGGACAGTAGGAAAAACGCCTCCAGTGGAGGCTTGACGAGCCCGAAGCCCCATACGGTGATAGGCGCAGCAGCACAAGAAAAAAAAAAAAAAAAAGAGAAGTGCACACACGCATATACATAAGAAAGACAAAAACTTCGTCAGAATTATTATAAACACTACACAGTAGACATTGTTGTAGCCCTAAAAATAACCTTATACAGTTTAAACAAACAAGTACATAATAGGTAACATAGTAGGCGTCGATAAAGAATCACAAGCGCAAATAGAATGAACGCAAATCTTTAGTTGATATGGAGTATATACAAATTTCGTTTCTGGCGAGGTAGTTGAGCAATTTAGGTATAGTGTAACGTAGAGTTTGTGTGCCATAGTTTGTCTTACAGCCGGTAACCTTCCAATATTCCATGTGTCGGGTTAAATAGACGTGCTCGTTCGGCCCTAACTCGGATAAGTCAGACAAGAAACGCGTATATTTTTGTTCTCGAGTTTTAAGCTGATGCAAAATCTAGAGTCATGGATGTTAAATATCTTTAGCATTCTGAGCTTTCGAAACAAACCCTCACTATGGTAATCATAACGCACATTACAAATAATTCTCAATATTCGTTTTTGCAATAAATATATTTTCTATAAGTTTGTGAACGTCGTGTTACTCCAAACGAGGCTACAGTAATTTAAATGGGACTGAAACAGAGCATTATATATTACTAGTTTCACGTTAACGGGTAGGGAAGAACCGTGACGGTAATGTTAGTCCTATAACACGTGACAGTTTTGTGGCTTAGTGGTCAATGTGGTTATCCCATGACATTCGTTCTGAAAAAAATACTCCGAGAGTTTTAAAAGTGCTAACGATTTCTATTGGGACGGAGTTCAATACGATGTCTCGTATTATTATTACACTCTTGTTTTTTGGCCGAAAAATTATGGCTTTTGTTTTCTCGGTATTAATTTTCAGACCATTCTCTCGTGCCCAGGCGTACAATTTAGACAACGTTAATTTGGTGACATCGATAAGTTCATCGCTGCTTGTGCCGGAAAACATATGCTGCTGTCGTCAGCATATATTACAAATTTTGCCGATGGTTTTATATTGACAATATCATTTATATAGATAATAAAAATGAATGGTCCAAGTATACTCCCCTGTGGGACGCCAGACCTAGCTGGTTTGATATCAGATGAATATTTACCAATGGAAACATACTGATTACGATGGTGTAAATAGGACCTCAAAAGCGATCAAGGCAAACCACGAATACCATATAAATCAAGTTTACGAGTAATATATTGTGATTTATGTAGTCAAATGCTTTTGTGAAGTCGATAAATACACCCAGAACCAGCTTTCTTTCATCGAAGTTTTTTAAATATGAATTCTTTTTGCTCCAGCAGAGCTAACTCAGTTGATAGATTTTTTTCTAAACCCAAACTTAGCGGAGGTCAGCAAATTGTGTTTATCAGAAAAATGTACTAAACGAGCCTGTATAATTTTTTCTAAGGATTTTAAAAAAACGGGAAGAATAGAAATAGGTCGATAGTTACTGAGAATGTTCTTATCTCCCTTCTTATGCAAAACAGATACTTTTGCTCTTTGCATTCCGACAGGAAAAACTGCAGTTGTTAGAGATAAATTAAAAATGTAGCACAGACATGGTGTTAATATGTTCACAACATACTTTATCGGTCGAATTTGTAAATCATCGCAGTCACAACAACTGCTATTTTTAACTGCATAAAAACAGAATACACCTCCGAATCAGTGACCGGTTCCAAAAACATTGAATGGTTATTTCGAAAGTCTATGTAGTTACAATATTCATTGGCATTGCTGCTGTCACTAACCAAGTTTCCAAAATAGTCGCTGAAAGTATTCGCTAAAGAGCATCCAGTCAAGGAAACTCCTTCGTGAACGATCTTTTCAACATGCTGTTGTGTTGAACCGCTAGCCGTTAGAAAGTTTAACGTCCGCCAGACTTGATCCACATGAGCAGACTGTTTCTGGAAAACGTTAGTGTAGTAAAGAGCCTTAGCATTTCTTAGTAGCTTTGTTAATTGGTTCCGGTCTGATTTAAACCTTGAAAGCTGTAATGGATCTCTGGTTTTGATAAATTTCTGATATGACAAGTTTTTTATACGTATTTTACCAAGCAAGTCCGGGGTTATCCATGGCTTCCTGATTTCTTTTCGAAGTTTTTATTGATTTGTAAGGAAAGTGTCGTTTATAAATGGTTTTAACTGTATTTAGAAAGCAATCATACGCAATGATGGCATCATCGGCAATAAAAATTGAATCCCAATTTGTTTCATAAATGTCCCTTCTGATGGCATCCTGACTATCTGGTGTTATGCTCTGAACCAAAAATGATTCACTGCTTTTAGCTTCATTGTATAAGCGCGTATTTATGCACATAAATATTGGAAGCTGACTGATCGGAATTCCTCTTGCGACTAGACCAGTCGTACGTTCTTTGGTACCTCAATATTAAATTTGTGTCACACGATGGCCATGCAACTGATCACGAAGCTTGCCATCATCCTCGACTTAGTGGTTTTGTTTCCGCCCTAGACCCCGGAAACATAAAAATTGGAAATAAGATAATTAGAAAACTTCACGACGTATCGAAATAAAAAACGAACTCCTTGAAATGCAGAAACACTCCCTTCATTTAAAACCTTCTTAACCCTAAGTTCGAAAAAATATGGTGAGTTACCCTTCAAATGTTGGGTGAAGATGTAAAAGTTAAACGAATGAAGTGGGTTTAAAAAATTTCGTAAGTAAAGAACGGCCTACAAAGTGTTATACATTTGTTTTCAAAAAATGTTAAATGCCTAAAAAATATCGCTATCTGCGTAACTGATTTGGGCAAACGTTTCATATTCCGCGGATTGAAAATACTTTTTTTTTCTTTTAAAATATGCCGCTGCCAAGCATAAAGTTCCGACATTGACCGGTGACACGCCAGAGACACGAATAAATTAGAGCAAACCTGGCAATCCTAGGAGCCTAACTATCCCTAATACAGTTTTACTCCAAGGTGTTAGTTAAATAAGAGTACTTTCCTCGGAATGTCTGTGGATTTTTGTTGTTTTTGTTTGCCTCGCCACTTAATTGTTAAAATGACAAGAACGCCACGCATGAACCGAAGGACCCGCAGTAATGAATAAAGCTGGCACGTGTTTGGAAATTTAGGCCCAAAGGGGCCAATGGAAATTCGATGAACAACGAATTAAAAGTTGTTCGAGCTTGTCAGTCCGAATTAAAAAAAAAAAAAAAGATTACAAAGCTTGAAAAAGACGAGGATAAGTAGAAACCCAAGCGATATGAACAGGCACTGACTTTCAACTAATTTATTGTGGCGCCATTTAAACACTTTTATATAAACAGTCACTACTACCCTACGTTGATAACCACTGAACGGTTCTGTGCAAAGTTCCGAGTGATTCTCGTCGTATGTAGGCGTCTAGTATATGCAGGATGCTTCTTTTAGGTTTTAACAATTTGTTTTCAAACAGCCGTGAAAGCTATACTAAAGCGGTTTCTGCAGGTGTGTCACAAAGGAGAGGGACATATTATAAAAGGATAATCGTCACAATAGGAATAATAATTAACTAATTGGGTCAATTACCGTTTTTTTAGTGAAAAGAATCTGTGGGTTTCAATTAAAAATCTGTCGGGCGTCATTGACATCCACCAAATCAGTCGGGTTTAAAGGCTCGGAGCACGCGGGAAGCACTGTGAAGCGCTAAAGTTACCACGCGCGCAGAAGACGCAAGTCTTACATTGCGATGACGTGCCCACGTGTTTTTTCCCTTTCTTATCATCCGCGTTTACTCACCACCAGCCTTGTGCTTGCTGCTGGAGTGGTTGCTTTGGTGCGCTACTGCGCTTTTGGCGAGTTCAATGTATTTTTAAATTTAATACTATCTTGGTTGTCAATGACGCTAAGCACGTTTCGAATTGGAACCATATGTTTATTTTTAATATGTAAAGTTTAATAACCAATTTATGGTGACTATTACCTTTTTTATTAGTCTCGCTGGCCGTATAACTCACCTGCACAGACCTCAATAATGTAGCTTTCGACGGCACGTTTAAAAAAAATATGTATTTTATATAAACAAACAACCTAAACGTTTCTTTATCATGAACATATTTAAATGAAAAAGGATGAGGGTTAGAGCGTGCCGTCTTCACGATTCATTTATTAGACTCGACGGACATTGAATGAAGTATAATCGTTATGCGCCGTGAACTTCTTAAGAAAACGTTTTCAATTACCTTTTTTTTATTACCCACTTCTATTCTGCAATTCAGGCGCTGCTGCTGTCCTGTTCGGCGCAAGCACAAATTGAAGAGGGATTCCCCAAGGTGCTACCAGCTGTCGCCCACAGCGAAGGCGCAAAGGTTTCGGATTGGAGAACGGAACTCAGTTTTGTGCTGCACGTTTCTGAAACCTGGATTTCGACATGGCCAGCCCCAAGATCATCGACATCGACATAGGGGGCGGGTTTTTCGGTGTTGGAATTTTTCCCGCATCGGCGGTGGGCTTGACAGCACCGGCATGACTGGATTACTGAACCCACTTCTATTCTACACTCAGGTAGGGGAAAAGCGTTTTCATGCTACTGTTAGGGACGATTTTCCTGATTTAATAGTGCTACCAAGCCCACAAGCCCTTTGTGTCATTGTTGGTGATGGTTTTGGTGTTATAGCAATCATATTATTAAGCTGTGGCGACATTCAAACTAATCCAGGCCCCGATACAGTCGTACTCGAACATATTCTTTGTAACGTAGCGATGCAGGCGAGTGTGTTATGCATGTTGAAAAGTAGTGAAAGCGCACAATAAAAACGAATACGAAGAAGGAGAGACAAACAGGACAGCGCTCGTCCTCTTTGCCTCTCCGTCTTCGTACTCGTCTTTATTGTGCGCTCTCACTATTTTGAATATTTTCAAATACGGGCAACGAGAACTAACGATTTGAATCCCCAGGTTGCCCAGAACCTGCACTTGACGCCCCATTTCTGCAACGGAATGTTATAGTGGTGAAAAGTGCCCATTCAATGTTTCCCTAGTTATTCCTAGGTGCTTTTAACCTCGGCTGTAGATACTATTTCTAAAATCTCAGACCTGTTAGCTATGTCGGACTACCAGAGGTTGTGGTGTCAGGCGACGGCCCACAGCTTTGAAGTGAAGAATTTCACGTATTCTTCAAAGAGAAGAGAATTAATTATGTACGCTCCACTACAATCAACTGTAAGGCAGCAGTTTGGCTGAGAGTTTTGTTCAAACAAGAACACTAGGGGCCTGTCTGTTGAAGGAAGGCTGTCCAGAGATTAAGAAATGCACACTCTGCAATTTCCCAGCAGTCCCCTGATTTTCTCTGGTTAGGGTGGTCCCTTAGAGCGCGGTTCCAATTAATTATTTTAACACAACCTTAGTCGTAAAGCAGGCACAGTTCCCACAAACACGTTGTCGAAGGAATGTTCAAACATTATTTGCAGTAGGGACGAAGTAGTGTGAGGAACTCTAAAGAAGGCCCTAGATGTTTGCAGGCCATGGTGACGCCACAGCCCGGACCAGTGTCCTATGTCTTGCAGGTTACTACGCCACGCGAGATTTCAAAATGGAAGCGGCATCAAGATCACGTCCGTCTTAAGGTGGCACACCCAGAAAAACCGGCATCGGCCCAGTCACATCAGCAGAAGTGAAGTTACCTGAAAACGGTCGAAATCGGCGACCGAGGACGCCAAACCAAGTTCCTGGCATGGGCACGCAACTTCCGGGGAGGCGGAATACGCTAGACAACACCACACCAATGAAGAGACGTCAACAAAACCGCCCGGCTTGGAAGACGCAGTTAATTAAGAAGGCAATATCTTAAACAAGTAACACGAGCAGCGAGACCTCACCGCAGCATCGATACCTGGCGCGAAGGAGACGGCCCTCGGAGACGTAAACACCAGAGAAAGAAGCACCGGTGCAGCAGCCACGCCTAATAACATACCAGACGATGGTCTTCTTTAAACTATTATAATTAGCCATGTATGATTAGAGAATAAATAAATAAATAATCGTTTATTTCACCATAAGATTTTTATGGTGGCGATCAGGGACAAAAAGCTGTAGAAAACAGCTTGACGGGTCCCCGACCGCCTACAAGCAGCAGAGCAGCGTGATACTCACAGTATAAAATACATACAGAGCACAAGGTATAGAAAGGATAGCAAAAAAGACCTTCGTCGTCACACACTTTGTTAAGGCTGATTCACAGGATTGTTAACTTTTTGTCACTTTCTAGTTTTTGAAGAGAAAAAAAAAACGTGATACAATCGCGACATAACTAATAAAAAACAGGAGAAAAGGATTTATGCACACGATCGACATCAAACAGAAGGTTCCGAATATCCTTGACAGATAATTTCTCCCAATCGAAGTTTTGTTCGGGAAATAAATTTAATAATTTCGGAATAGTGTATCTGAGCATTTGTGATCCGTAGTTCGTTCTGGGAGTGACCACCTCCCAACAGCTCGCAGAACGAGTGGGATAAGGATGAACATATCGGGAAAGGCGTCCAAGGCTCACTAGAAAGCTAGTATTTCTAATTTCTTCCACTTTTAGAGTAGTGGAAAGTCTGTAGTCGTAGAGAGAATATATACTAATAATGTGGAACTTCTTGAATAGATTGGCTGTAGGATGATCAAAATCTACATTCGCGATTGCCCTCACGGCTTTTTTTTTTGCAAAAAATTTATTTTATCAAGATTTGTTAATGTCGTCTTAACCCAGACTAGGTGGCCGTAAATTAAATGGGAATAGAACAAGGAGTTATATATTAATAATTTAACTTTTGTTGGCAGTACATAGCGGTTGCGGCTTAGGATACCGACTATCTGTGATAACTTCGAGGTAACATAATTGATGTGATCGTCCCAAGACATATTCTCGGAAAAAGTGACACCAAGCAGTTTAAAAGCATTGACGATCTCAATCCTGGTTGAGTTTATTACGATATGTTTGGTGATATTTACAAGTTTGCTCTTGGGACGAAAAAGCACGGCTTTTGTCTTTGCAACGTTTATTTGTAGCGAATTGATGCGGCTCCAGACGTTCAACTTAGAAAGCGCCAGGTTTGCCGATTCGAAGAGCAGATCAACGTTTTCCGCAGTGAAAAGTAACGTGGTGTCGTCGGCGTAGTTTACAAACTTTGCTTCGGAAGTAATGTTAACAATATCATTTACAAATAGATTAAAAAGAAAAGGACCCAATATACTACCTTGTGAGACACCAGAAATGTTCGGTTTTGTAGTTGAGGAGTGCCCATCAATACAAACAACTGCATTCGGTGGGCCATGTAAGATTTTATTAACTTCAGTGCGTGCCCTCGAATACCGCAAGTGTCTAGTTTTTCAATTAAAATTTTATGACTTAGGCAATCAAATGCCTCTGTGAAGTCTACGAAGATACCAAGAACCATCTTCTTTTCCTCGAAGCTTTGAAGTATGTGTTCTTTCTGAACAAGCAGAGCAGATTCCGTTGACTTTTGTTTTATGAAACCGAACTGTGAGGCTGTTATTAAGTTATACTTATTAGAAAAGTTAATTAGTCTTATATGAAGCAGTTTCTCGAGTATCTTCGAAAACACAGGTAGTATCGAAATTGGCCTATAGTTTCCCATATCGTTAACACTCCCTTTTTATGTAGGACGGACACCTTTGCTATCTGCATACGTTTAGGAAATACACCTGTGGTAATACAAAGATTAAATATATGGGTTAGTACCGGCGCCAACGCATGAACAACATGCTTCACTGGCCTTATCTGTATGCCATCCGCATCACAACTACCACTATTTTTAAGTTGCAAAACTACAGAATTTAATTCGGCGTCAACGACTGGCTCTAAAAATATTGAGTTATTATTTCTGGTGTCACGAAACAAGGAATAATTTACGGTGTTAGTTTTATCTGCAATGCTTATGAAATGTTCATTAAAGGCGTTCGCTAACGCATGCCCAGTTAGTTCAGCACCGTCATTGACAATCTTTACGATAGAGCCGCGGGAGCGATTTCGACCTAAGAGGGCGTTTAATTCTTTCCATATGACATCGGCATGACCCTGCGCTGCTTTGAACACGTTAAAATGATAGCTTTGTCTAGCTCGCCGCAACTCTTTTGTCAAGCTGTTGCGATATGTTTTGAAGACTCTTAGACCGTTTTGATCTCTGGACTTCGCCAATCTGGCATATAACGCATTTTTCGTACGAATTTTACAATGCAGTTCGGGCGTAACCCACGGTTTTTTAATGCGTTTAGAAGTTTTCATAGATTTGAAGGGAAAGATTGTCAAATATTGCTCAGAAAACAATTCCATAAAAATATTGTAGGCCTCTTCGGCGGTATCCTGGTTGAGTACACTATCCCAATTTATATCTGATAGAGCGGTTAAAAAAGGGTCTAGTCCATCAGGTGTTATTTTTTGAAGCATTGTACACTGCTTCTTATTTGCCTCACGTTTCATATATTTGTCGGAAATAAATATTGGGAGGTGGTCACTAAGATCGCAACAAACAACACCAGCTTTTATATGCTCTGTTGAGCGATTTGATATGAACAGGTCTATTAGTGTTTTGGACTGGCAGGTAACTCGCGTGGGGCTGTTGATAACGTTTCTGCATCCGCCAGTATTAATTAAAGTCGTAAATGTGCGTTTAGCAGTAGTGTCCGTACACATATCAATGTTAAAGTCTCCACCACAAGTAACATTATACTTTCCTTCATTGACAAATATTAAGAAGGATTCAAAGCACTCACAGAAGGTTTCAAGACTACCACTAGGGGGTCGGTATATAACAACAAAAATATTATCTTTACTACGAACACAAAGCATTTCGTAATCCTGTGTGACGCAGCTGAAATCATTTATTAATTCACAGCGAGAGTCTTTAGTCAGGATGGACACACCGCCACCACGCTTCTCCGAGCGATTGACGTAAAAAGAACGATACGACGGCAGTTTCAAAACATCAGCTTCATCCGTGTACCAAGTTTCGGTAAGCATTATACCATCAAAATAAAAACCAAGTTGATCGAAAAGCAACTCAAGGTCAACAGCTTTGTTTTTTAGCTGACTGAGTATTTAAATGAAAACACGTCACGCATGACATTAAATCTTCACCGAGATAGCTTTTCACGTTTTGCGGTAGAAAAAAGGCGCTTTCGGTCATTCACCCCAAAAAGGACAAAGAGGAAAAAACAGTTAAGTGACGTTCACAGAATCCTATCAAGGTCGGCAGCAACCGAGATTTTAAGCGCCCTCTCGCCGTCTTGTTTCCTGATAAACACCTTATCATTCCGGTGCCAGACGTATTGATAGTTATTTCGCTTTGCCCATTCTTTAGCCGCCCACAAAAGGGCCTTACTCTGCCTCGTCAAGTTTTCTTGGAAGAAAACGTTGCTTCTACTACGCCTGAGTTCTCCTTTTTTGTCAAGCCACTGGTCGCGAGTGGTCTGCTGTGCGAAACGCACAATTACGCCTGGATTTCTATCTTGCTGTGCCGGGAGCCTGTGTATATTTACGATATCGCCGTCAGTCAGTTCTGGAAGGTTTAGTCTTGCTCCAATTTCATTAACACGAACCAAGAGGTTCTCTTTTTTAGCTACAGGAATCCCGTAGATTTCGATGTTGGGTCGCCTACTGCGCCATTCCATATCGCTTAGATCGCGTTTTAACTGTTCAATTGCCTCGCCGGTTTTTAGTCGTTCAAGAGCTTCAAGACGCTTTTTCACTGCCTTTGTTTTATTGTCCTGATGGTTAATATGCTCGAGATGCTTATCGTACTTATCAGATAGCATCTGCATTGACGTTTCGATTCCGGTCACGGTTTCTTTTAGACTCATTAGACTGTCTAGTTTGGCGTTGATGGTTACCAATAGTGTAGGCATATCGACCACTTCTCCCTTTCTACCGGATTGGCCTCCTCTTTGTTTTACTTTCTGGCAAGTTGAACATTGCCAACGTTTCCACGCGCTTGCGTTTTCAGACTTGAAGGCTACGGCTGTGACTCCTGAGCACGCACCAAGATGGTAAAAAGAGTCACATTCACAGCACGTAATAGAAACTTCTACGTCGGATAACACTTCTTTACATACAATGCAGATCGGATCTAAAGGCATTCTAGCACATCAACAAATCAAAGACGTTTGCTTGGCAGCAGCAGTGGCGTAAATAAACAATAATTGGCCCAGATCCCACACTAACCTGTAAAGGTCAGATGAAATCGTAAGCGCTGTGCCACGAGCCGCTGCCGCCGCCAAATGGTCCCGAAGAGTCGCTGGTCTTGCTTTTATTGCTGCTAGTCCTTGTGGTCTGGCAACTCGTGCAGCGTGTTTGCAGCTCCTCCTGGTACGTAGGCATGATGACTCGGCGAAACCGCCTCGACGACGAGCCGTCTGTAGCACAGTTACTGTAAAGGTCAGATGAAACCGTAAGCGCTGTGTCACGAGCCGCTACCGCTGCAAAAATCATATATAAATCATAAAAAAATTATGAAGGAAAGAAGGAATTTCGTGTTTGCACGGTGATGGTTGAACACTTCGTCTGATGTGTATCCGGTGGCACCTCCTATTACCAATATAATAAAATTGGAGGCCGTGTGCCGCGCCGTGTTCATACAGCTGCAAAGTAGGCCGAAGCCGACCCAATAAACACACAGTTGTTCTTTGGGTCTATTCTGATGTTGTCCGTTTTTTTGGGGGCACAAAATATCATACAAATACATTTTAAGATGGCACCCTTCAGGAGCTTTTTATTTGAATGCTGTATACTCCCTCCGGGATGTTATGTGCAAAACGATATCGCACGCGTGTATTTAATAGCACTGCAATAAAGTATGAATGTTTCGTTGTTTATTTGAAATACAAGCATTGGATGCCATTTCATAGACCAAGTCGGGCTTTTTCGAAGCAACATCTTATACTACTCACAGGGGAAACATAAACAATGTTTCTGCGAAAGAGTTTCATCGAAAGTATTATTTAAGCAATTCCACAAGGAAGCATCAGTGCAAGTTTAATAATAATAAAAAAAAAAGATTTGCTATTTATCAATTTTCGGAGATCTCATTCACAGTAGCTGCCGAACTGCCTACGTCATGGTGCCATCAGATACAATAAAAACGAGCTCAGAAAAACAAAGGAAAACAGACTTACTCCAGTTCACTATTTACCAAGGATATTTGATTTCTTCATGCTGTAAAGGGCATTATCTGATACAATTTTAAAGTAAGGTGCAGTTGTGCATGTATCTATCTATCTATCTATCTATCTATATATATATATATATATATATAAATATATATATATATATATATATATATATATATATATATATATATATATATTCTACTCTTTTTCTCATCCATTTTCCAAGTGAGCACGTGGGACCAAGCGGACACCAGAATCACGCAAACGACGTATGGACACTTCAACTTCCACGTTTTATTTCTGCTTTCCGGCACAAGGTTTGACTCACTAAACAGAAGCATCCTTGCTGGAAGTTGTGCCCAGTAAACATCCTCAGATTTACGTTCTGATACTATACTATTCAAGTTAAACTTTGTTAAAAATGCGCAAAAAAAGACAATGACTAATATGAAAAGACGCAGACAACAGATAAGCGTAGACTCACAACTCACGTGTTTTTGAAGGAAGAAGAAAAAGAAAGAAGTACAATTGGCAGAATCAGCTTCAGCGAAGGCCACACAGGAACGATGAGCACACAAATTTAGTCACGCGAAAATTATAAAAAAAAATGAAAGACGTTCACAAATTCCTGTAACGCCGAATTAGAGCGCAGCTCTTTAAGAGGAGGAGGGAAAGGTAAGGAGAAGAGTGTATGCCCTTCTTCCTACTCCGTACTCGCCCATCATCCTGTCCTGCTACCCTCCCATTTAGCGGGAAATTTTCGCTTAATTTCTGGCTAAATCTAGCCGAAAATATTTGCTGCTAAATTCAGCGGGAACGTTTTCCGCTAAATTTAGAGGGGAACTTTTTCTGCCAAAATTAGGGAAAAAATTTCCGCTAAATTTAGCAGGGAAATTTTTCCGCTATGTCTAGCTGGGAATTTCGCCCGTAATAAGCGGGGAATTTCTTTTTGATAAATTTAGCGGGGAATTTTTCTCGCAACAATTAGCGGGGAAATTCTTCAGCTAATTTTAGGGGGGGAATGCTTCCTCTACGTTTGTGGGGAAATTTTTCCAGTAACTTTAGCTGGCAATTTACCCATAATGCAACGCGCGATGACGTCACGAGTGACATCGCTCGTGACCCTCGTGACGTCACATGTGACGTCGCGTTTGAAGTCGTTATGCGAAACATCCCATAATGCAACGCGCGGTTACGCCGACGGTGACGCCGCTCAAGCCGGAAACTGGCCCCAAAGAGCTGCGCTCTTAAAAGTCATGATCTTCTCTGCTAAAGGTGCTGAGGACTTACTGACCCATCGCTCGCCCAAACTAAGGATGTTAAATGCTTGGAATGTTTCCCTGGTGTGTTTGTCATAATATTTCCCTATTATCATTTATTTAAGCATGGTCTACAAAATCAAGCTTGACAGTGCAGAGGTAGGCGACCCTCTGCTCTTGTACAGCACGAGGCCAACTGCAATTGGCCTCGTGAGTTGCGGTCTGCCAATAATAAAAGGCCGTCACTTCGTTTGAGCGTGGGCTACCTGTCTCGGTGTATGATACAACGCATTGGCTCAAGAACGCGTAGTCACATATTGGCTCTTATCGCCAAGCGCAAAAACCCGAAATGCTCCCACGGATCTGGTGCGACGACCATTTCTCAGTGGCGGAGCGCCGCTCATGTTGCCGAATTCAGAAGGCCCCCCGCGGAGGAAATGACCACGGGCGATTTGCATGCGGGCAAACAGGTCCAACGCTTTGAGAGCCGCGGTTGCCCACCAGGCGCAGACAGACCCACTGTCTTATAGGCCAGGCCCATGGCTGAAGGGAAGCTCGAGAATATAGCGGCAGCTGCTTCTGACAGACCACACACGTTTACATGGTGTTCTTTAAGTCGGCATCAATTCCTGCCCACCAGACGTAGCATCGAGATACCCATTTTATTTGCACCGCGCCGGGATGTCCATCGCGGAGCTCTCCAAGATGCTTTCCTGCAAAGAGTGTGGGACCACGAGACGCATTCCCGAGAATAAGCATCCCTGATTTACCCCCAGGCTTCAGCCTTCGCCCATAGCGTGCTGTGGTCATTGCCCTATAAGCGAATGCAGAACGTATCGTAGTGTCGTGCCTCGTGACATTTTCTCGTCCACAGTCGGAACTTGTTACGGGGAGTGCTTCCCATCGAAATGCATAGCAGGCCATTTATATACTCAGCCATCGCCTTGTCATCCTCTTCTCCGCTCCCGAGATGTGGATGTCCCGACAGACAGTCAGCATACGCGTTCATTTCTCCCGAGTGGTAGACGAGATTAGAACTATAGACCTGCAGTGGAATGGCCCACCTTTGTGATCCCACTAATGCAATGCTTGGTATTACCTTTATCTCCAAATTCATGAAATGTGTGAAACGCAGAGCTGAAGGAGCAATTGTCAAAATTTGTTTACGTGACAACCTATGTTATTGTACGTTTCCTCGTTAAATTTAGCAGGGAAACTAACTTGACTCATAATTAACCTGTCACATATTTTGCGAATAAGATTTACGGGAAAAAAACAATTGCTGTAAAGAACACCTGACGCCAATTTTCACGCTAAACCTAGAGGG